>DWGR01002327.1:0-13886 GCA_018247715.1 Heliconius burneyi
AAAGTGTAAGTTGGGTCAGTCTCACGTACAGGTTATATCAGACTGCGTACTTACGTAAGATATATATTTTTGTGGGTAATCAGAGCGTTGTCATGGTAACCGTTGTATCATGGCTTTCAAGGTCATTGGTTTTTTTTGATGGCGTTTTTTATTGGAGTTATTTAATTGTTGATAAGATGTTTAACTACGTAGTATAAAAATAATGCTTTATACGATATTGTCTTAGTAAAAGATATCAAGATAATAGCATATGGAGCTAAGGTTAAATAATGTTTGTAGTAAGTGAATGAATAAATATAAATTTTTTTAATAAAATGAAATGAATTTACCTGTTGATTATTTTATTAAAGTATTTAATAGATTACAACAATTCGTTATTGGAGGCTAAGCGTGCTAATTTTTAGCCCGCATAGGCACATGAAGAGATATAGTAATAGCCCGCATAGGTACATGAAGAGATGTTCTGGTAGGTATATCGAAAATTTCTAAATTTTCAATATATGTTCATTTATTCGACTTTCTTTTTGATATGATTATAAAAAACACACAAAAAAATAATATCAAAATAACGTTGAGTTTAGTTTTATACTAGTGATCTAAACGCAGCTTGGCCGGTTCAACTTATTGTTATATTATAACCAAATAATAAAAAATAATTACTTATTATTGTAGTTCAAGCT
Organism: Heliconius burneyi; assembly: GCA_018247715.1. NCBI lineage: Eukaryota > Metazoa > Arthropoda > Insecta > Lepidoptera > Nymphalidae > Heliconius > Heliconius burneyi. The sequence continues at coordinate 681 of DWGR01002327.1, forward strand.
GTTATTCTGATGTAGAAGCTATAGGGTACTATTGTAAACTAAATTTTTAGTATACCCGTGTAATGAACGTGGAAAAACCGTACAAAATTTCAGATTTGGTAGAACTAATATGTTTAATTGGTATTTTTATATCATTGTCTAATGTTATAAACACAGAAAAACATATAAACACACTGTCTGAATGTTTTAAATAAAAACACAAACAATAGAAATTCATGACAAAGGAGCAACAATTAAATCACTTAAATATAATTATGCAAAAAGTTCATACTAAGATAGACTAACAATAACTAGAATTATTCAGATACTTAACGCGTCAACCACGAGTCTTCATAACAGCTTGTTAGCTCTCTCAGAGTTTGCATCATGAGAAGTAAAAAATTAAGATTGACGTAACTTCACGAAACCTCATGGCACGAAAATACGATCGAAATAATATCGATCGATATATTTTTTTTATATGATTTAAAGAAATATTTAAATAACTGGAGCAATTCTTATGTTTCCTTACAGTGTCTACTTACTAACTATCTTTAGCATTTAGATAGACAAAATAGTTAAATATAATACTTTTATTTAAAAAATAAATTTAAATATACTCGTATATATATATATATATATATATATATATATATTGTTAGTTGTGAGAAAATTGCGGCTATTGTGATGCAGAATTGAGGGAATAACGTAAAATGGAGTATCTCAACATTATATACCCACTACCTAACCCTGCTTCCGCGATACGTGGTACGACGTCAAGCTATAATGGGTACTATACGGTAGCTATTACGATAGCCGCGTGGTTGGGTGTGGATATGATCCACTGTTATGGAGATTTGAGAGGGAGGATATGAGGGGAGGTGGAAGGGAGTGAGCGTGTGCTGCCAGGGCGGTCGGGCCAGCCGGGTGAGACCCTTGGTTGCCCAAAGGAGGCCTAGCTTAGGCGACCAACGACAATTGGCAGCGCTCAGGAGTCGGAAGTTGGGATTAGGCATCTGGCTTGATTAGAGATTTATCTATACGCGCAGTTCAGTTTTACTACCCTACCCCTACTTTTAAAGTGACTTCTAACGGCTACTAGGCTCTACCCCAATACCTGAGTCAAACATATTTATTTAGATAGACTCAAAAGGTATTAAAATAAATATATGAATTATGACATTGATATTGCGTTATCAACGAAATAAATAGTATATAAGTAGATATTCAAGGTCATTTATAAATTATTATAATTATATATAATAGAATAATAGTAACATATACTGTAATTGAACCTAATTTAGTATAAGAATACTAAATATATAAAAATATATTTAGTATTACTCATATACTTACAAAATTAATTGCTTGCTGATTGAATGATTTAAAAAAAAATTAAATCAGCTTCACGCTGTACGGGAACGGGAGTTCACAACAGAGTAGGCGTAGGGAACCTAGTGTTAAGACACTCCGTTCACCACTTTCAATTGAATTCTGCGTGCGTGTTGAGTGGCAGAACTCATCGCGCGCTTTGCCTCGACATCAGAGTGAAGGAATGGAAATATAAACGTAAATAAATATTTCACTTCCTCGAGTGGGGGTCGAACCCACAATCGTCGCGTTACAGTCACACCCTTGGGACGCCGCGCCACAACGGCCTCAATATCCTTTGAGATGGATAATATTTTTAATAGGAACACAATAAAACAATGTCCTGTGAGCTTGTGATTTTCTTTTCTAAAATCACTTCACATACATAGTTGTCGGATTTAAAAATGTAAAAATGGCATGGCTGTTGTGGCTCGGGAGGAGTTACTTGAGGTTTCAGCTTGAATAATTAAAACATTATTTTTCTATAATCTCATCTATTGTCAATAATAAAATTTACCGTACTAGTTGAATTAAATATAATGAAATAATATATTTTTTAAAAATTTTAACTTTTTGAGAATTAAGAAACAAAGAAAAAAAAACACTCTAAAGAAATATTATTAATATATTTAATTGTGGGTTTCTTTGTGTTAATGCCGCTGGGCGTGGACTAGTTTAAATGTAAAGCGCATTGAATGGATATTAGATAGAAGGAATCTTTTTATGGTATCGTGGCTCAGTTGAATAAATAAGCGTGTGACTGTAAACGCGACAGGTTGTTGGTTCGGTTCCCACTAGAGGTAATGATATATTTAATTTTTTCTTCTTCGTGCTGTTGTTAAAACAAAAGCGCAGCGTAGAGTCTCGCTACTCAACAAGCAATGCCTCCAGAATTCAACGGAAAGTGGGTCCTGCCCTGCCAGAATCCTGCTTCATGCAGTATAGGTACATCGTTAAGCAGGAAAATAATTGAGATGGCTTCTCTTATAAATTATATAATATTTATTATAGAAGCACTATCAGGAAACTTTTGTCATTTTAAGGTCAGTCAATAAGATAATTGAAACTTAAAATATAATTATTTTGTTATCATTGAAGCATATTTATACAACAAAATGTACCAAACAGCCGTTACAATAAACAATTAGCGTACAGGGTCCCTTTGATAAAGTTATTATTTATATATCTTTCGTTCAAGGTATGAGTATCAAGTTGGTGCGTTTTAGGTCAAGGCATTGGTTGATGTGCTTGAAAGTTGTAAACAATGTAGTTTAGACAATGCCGGTTAGTATTGAAATGAGACGTTTGTTTTTGAGTACCACTTATGCGCTTCTATTCAATGCCTAGCCTTATAAATTTCTCATATATTATAATGTAACATGCAAACATACATAAGAGAAATTTGTAAGGTTAGACACATAAAACAGAATTCCGCCACTCAATTTCAAAATTCGACGGAATATATGCCTCTTAACACTAGGTTCCCTCTTCCTGCTACGTGCGGGAAACAGCGTGATTTGATTTGAAGTTTTGAATCATTATATTAGGTGATAAATTTTTAAATGACTCAAAATACATAACGTGCTTGTTGATGCATTAACTGTGGTGTTTTATGTTAGACAATGCTTTTTTATCGAAGAATTCGTGTTATTGACGCACATGGCAAGTATTCAAGCTATTATTCATTTCAAGTATGAAAAATAGTTTAGTAAATTTGTTCTAATAAAAGAATAGTAGGTATGAATGTAAAAATATAATTATTAATAAAGGGTTGTAAGTTCTTTGTTCTTACCTGTCAGTCAACCCGTGACCACGGCTTACTGCAAAGTGTTTGACACGTCGGGTTTCTAAAAATGGATGATCTAAAATATACGTGATTAATCCGGTTTAAATAGTTAAATATTAGTTAATAAATACCTGTTGATTTATAGTTCTCTTTATCAAAATATAATTTTAGAATTTCCTATTTAGAATTTTCTGCAATGTAGGGGCAAAAAATTTTTTACAAGAAATATTTCACACAAACTTATATTTCTTTCATTGTTTCAAGTAAAACTACCAATTTACTTTAACATGATTCAGTTATAGACAGCTTGCTATTTTAAAATAACTTACTAATATAGAGAGTCTCTATATTATGCAATATTTCATACATTATAATTTACAAATTACTTTTTTAAGTAAGTATAACGGTACCTTCTGTATTTTAATCGATTGTGGTCTAATAACAGTCTTGCCGATATTTAATATATTTTGGAATAAATACTTACTAACAAGATAATTGGTTTCCCACTGCTCTTAACGCTATTATTATTTAGTGGCGGAACTCAACGCCGCGCTTTGCCTGAACACCAGAACGAAGAAATGAAATAAATAATTAAATATTTCATTTCCTTGACTGAGAATCGAAGCCACTACCTGTCGCCTTTACACTTTACGATCGGCCTTAGGACTGCATATTTAATGACCAACATTATTAAAAACAATTTTTAACTTTTACATTTCCTACAGAATTAATAATAAATTTTACATTATGTATACATATTAGTCTTTACTTGATATTTACTTAAATTTGCTTAAAAAGATTTTAATAATTAACACGTTGATATGAAGTTTTGAGTCATACCTAATAATCTAGAGTACTTACTTAAGTAAAAGTTTTTACTTACATATAAGTGTAATAAAAAGAGAGAGCACTGAACTTAACGCTTACATTACTTGTCGTGGATGGTCAACATAAAAGATATAAAAAATTTTTACATAGTATTTTGTATTGAAAACGGAAATACATTTACGCAGACCACCCGTACGAAATGCATAGAAATGCCTTACGGACGGATGGCAATCTGGGACTCACCGGTGAACCCGACCCTATCCACTAAAATTCATCTCCACTAAAATTAGACGCCGCAGGATCGCTCGCGCGTACTTCTACGACGCCACGGTACAAGGCCTGCCTATTGCAGACCACCCTTTCTCCTAAGGTTAGCCTGATGACTTTCAGGAGGATCACCATTCACTCAGTCCTAAGTTAAAGCTTTACTACGAATATAAGTGGGATCAAGTAGTAACAGATAACAAGGAGTTCTAGGTCTAGGACATAACTTTATATTCAAAGCATAGCATCACAAAGGGCTGAAATATTTTGTATAAGTATTTCGTATTAACTTTGATTCTTGACTTAAATTTTTTGTTGTATTTAATGTTAAATACATTTAATATATGAAATTTAATAACAAAACCTGTAAATTTGCTTTAAAGAAGAAGAAATAAGAGAGAAACTTCTTGCACATTACCTTATTAAAGTTGAAACTGCACAATTATATGTCTTTTATAGTAATAAACAAAGCAATTTAACTATAGTTTAGAAATACCAATAACCAACCAGTGTTTTGAGTGACATGAGAAACCTAGAACAATTATCCTTACCAGATAAGAAAATTGTGACGTAACTAAAATGCAGCCAACCGAGAAAATCTCACACGAAAATGGATGTTGCGAAACATCTTACTTTACTCTTAAGTATTGTGTATTGTGACTTGAAAAGTGCATTATATTTTGCATAATTATGAAATGGACAGTTGTAACTTTAAAGTTTTTTTTTAAACGTACTTTTTTTATTTTTTAATTAATTTAGTATTTTTTTTTATTTATTTATCTATCAAAAGGATCACAAAAAAGATTTACAATCAGTTTTAAATCTAAGGTATAGATACAAAGTTATTAATTGTAGACCCAATATTAGTGATCACATGAACGATATACGATCAGAAACGCAGTGTAGATAACACATACGAGTACAAGAAAATTAAAATAAACTGTAAAATTTAAAAATTTATGTTATTGAGGGTTGGTATATAATATAAAACTAATATTTTACTCAGACAAATTAGGGTATGAAATATTTGAAAATTAAAGTATAAAATATTTCATTACGAGTGAGAATAGAGCCGAAAACCGTAGCGTCTACAGTCATACGCTTGTGCCACGGCACCACTAAAGCCTCTGTATTATAATACTACTTTGCTTAACATTTTGTATTTTTTTATTAGAGTAATTTATTTCATTACACATTATTCAAGCATATAGCAACCTACTTGCGTGTATTAATGGCAATTCGTTCAATAATATTATACGTAAATTGCGTAGACAAATTTCATCGGCTTTCAATAATTAGAAAAAAAACGGTTAAGTGTGAGTCGGACTTGCCCATCGAGTTGACAAAGTTACGTTATTAATTTGGGTATGATAAATTCGACTGTATTTTGTTTGTTACTTCAGAATGTTTGACTGAGTGAACCGATTTTAATGATTTTTTTTTTATTTAAAAGGAAAGACCAGGCTTCCCGTGTAATTGATCCAATGTGATCTGTGGTAAAATCATATAAACATTAAATATATAATTATATAGAAATGAACCGTAATTTTTTTTTCGGATCCTTTTCAGATTTTTTCCTATAAGTTCGTACCAAACATAGTCTTCCTATAAGGTTTCCTTTTTTACCTTTTGATGTACTAAACCCTAAAAATAAAACGAAAATAATAAATAAAACGAAAAGAAAGGAAATGTGATTAGGATATTTCTCCTTTAACGTTAAATATTTAAATATTTAGCTCCGCGGCTATGGTAATAGTGGTAGTACTACTACTACGCACCGATACGTCTTATCATTAATACTGTTGAAATATTGTTACACTTGAAAAACTTAGGAATTTGTTATCGATAACTACGAGTACGTCACGCATGTTGTCAATTCGATTCGGAAGTGTAACATTACTCTTAACATAAGTTATGCGTATTCAATAATTAATTATTAAATAATAATTAAATAAAACCAGCCGTGGCTCGGGGGCACAAGCGTGTGACTATAAGCGAGACAGGTTGTGGGTTTGATTCTTACTTGAGCAAATATTTAACATTTTTATTGTCTTCGCTCTATTGTAGAGGCAAAGCGTGGCATTGAGTTCAGCCACCCAACACTCAATGCCTCCAGAATTTTGCGGAAACTGGGGATCGGATTGTTTTTCCACTAGGTTCTCTCTGCCTACCCTGTTGTGTGCGGGATACGACGTGAAGCTGATTTTTTTAAGTATTAAGTTATTTCTTAGCATTGAAATATGAGCAAATATTCAAATTAAAAAATAAAATAAAATGTTATATTCCATACATATTAACCTCAAATCGTAATTAAAACAATGCTTAAAGCAATGGATAGACATGTTTATCATTTTGCATGGGCCGATAGCCGATACCGGTACCAACCAAATAGGTTATTACTTACAGTTATAATGGTAATTTATTTTTTAATCTATAACGAATACACAGATGATAAATCTAAATCAAAACTATTATCGAAATATTGATCTGTATAAAGAGATTAGTTCTTTTTAATTGAATCTTAAATGAATACCCGTTCTGTTCAATCGCAACGCTATAGTTTATTAAAATAATTGCCTATTTAATGCTACATTGCCTATTTAACATATTTAAATATTTATTTTTCTCGGCTTCACGCTGTATCACAAAGCAGGATAGGCAGAGGGAACCTAGTGTTATGACACTTCCGTTCTCCCCTTTGTGCCGATTTCTGGAGTCATTGCGTGTTGACTAGGGGAATTTAACGCTGCGCTATGCTTCGTTACCAGAGCGTGATAATGAAATCATTAAGTTCAAATCCCCGAGTGGGAATCGAATCCACAACCGTCACGTTTACACGCTTGTGCTCCTGGCACTATTATATTTACATATTTAGACAAAAAATATTAATTAATGTGCAAATACAAATTTATATATTAAATTAAATTAGAAATCATAAAATTATAAATGTACTTCACTATACTAGGATATAACCAGGCTAAGTCAACCTCCAAAGTCAGGAAGGCATTATATGACAGCCACAGATACAGATATAACCATTTATGTAATATCTTACGCTAACAACATAGCAAGCGCATTGTGATTATCGAGCTCAGAACAATTAAATCATTTATTAAGATGCCAGTGTCTAGCTATGGCTTTGCATAAGGGTATTATTATTTTTTTGCTTCACGCTGTATCCTGCACACAGCAGGGTAAATAGAGAGTATCTATCTATATATAGTGTTAATATCTAGTGTTAAGACACTCTGTTCCCCATTTTCTGCCGAATTCTGGAGGCATTGCGTGTTGAAAGGCGGAATTAACAACACCAGAGAGGGGCAATGCAAATATAAGAAACTGAAATATAAATTTAAATAAATATTTCACTTCCTCGAGTGGGACTCGAACCCACAACCTGTCGCGTTTACAGTCACATGCTTGTGCCCCTGCGCCACGACGGCCTTATATATAATAAATACTATATTAATAATATAATACCATAAGTATTTGTAAACATTGGATTGGCTGTATTTTATCAGCTGTTTAAATAACTTAATACATATTACATATTTTTTGCCTTTTAAACGGCAAAAATTGTATCAATTTACTATTTCAGAGAGCAAAGCATATTTATTATACTTTATCAAATAAATTGTAAGGTTAAAATTCGTTGTTTTTGGTGTCTGCGCCACGTTAGGTATTTTTTTTATTTTTTTTTGTAAGGTTTTGTTCGGTGTATTTAAAAATTATCAATTTATTAAAATGAGTGTGTGTTCATATATGTGGATGTGTGATCACATGTGTGGATATAAGATCATATGTGAGGATGTGAGGTTTACTGTGTCCTAAATACAGTATCAGCCGGGATAGATATCTCATGTGTGGGCTGTGTGTTGAAGGAATAAAAACCAACTTCACGCTGTATCCCGCACAGTAGAATAGGCAAAGTCGTCGTGTTATAACAAATTCCGTTCCCCATTTTTCGCCGAATTCTGTAGACATTGCGTGTTGAGTGGTGGATCTCAACGCCGCTCTTTGCCTCGACACCAGAGTAAAGAGATTAAAATATAATTGTGAATAAATATTTCACTTCTTTGACTGGGGATCGAACTCAAGACCGTCGCGTAACACTCACCCTTGTGCCGCTACGCCACGACGGCCTCGAGACGAATACCTTCCAACTTGTGTATTAGTTGGGAGGTATTCGTCGATTTTACCATTCCAAGGAGCTTATGAGCAGGTTTCGTCGTCTTTGCACCGATTAAGCCCACTTTCTTTTGCTTCACTTACACGCCAGTGACGACATAAATTAAATATTTAATTATTCTTGTAGCCGTATCCCGTACATAGCAGGGTATGCAGAAGGTACCTGAGAATTTAGTGTTTAGAGACTCCGTTCTCATTAAGACACTTGTGTTCTCCATTTTTAGAATTGGATTTCAGAGCGAGAAAAAAATTAAATATTTAATCCAGTGGTAATCGAACTCATAAACTGTCGCGCTTAATAGTGCGCCTGTGCCACGATAGGGCTTAAATATATATAACATATATAATCACTCATTGACAAACTTCTAGTCTATCTTTTGCATGGCTGGGTAAAATCCTTCGATTAGCATCCACCCTATGCAAATGCAGGGCGACTATCCTTTTAGTTTTGGATAGATGCCCTTTCTATACGTCGATTTTAAATACAGCCAAAACACATTTCTATACAGGAACAGGTAATTTAAAGTTAGTATTAGTTCTATAATATAACTTTTTACTATATTCTTTTTATTTGATTATTATTAAAATGCTTTTAGTGATGACGCTGATTTCTTAAGTCCACAGAGCTACAGCCAAAAAGCCTAAGTCGGTCTGCCCCAGATCTATATATTTTTCAAACTTTCTAATAATATTAAGCCTAGCTTAATTTGGGCTGTTAGATACTAGTTATATAGTACGTCATTCAATAAAACATCACCAAGATTTTAACTAATCATTTCTTTATTCATCTTATTTAAATAACTTCTCGTTCTTAGCAAAGCATAAAATCTTCAAGTCTTCGGCCATTACATAACCGCTTTCACTGGTGGATGTTCGAATTATTTTATTTAAACTACATCGAGCTTGTTGCATCGACATGTGTATGTATGTGTGTATGTATGTAGTGAAATTTGCAGACCTCATAATCCACATACTTGCGCTTACTTGGGCACTTGATCGGACATACTGACCAACTAACTGTTTTTGTGTAGTATTTTATGGTCAATGTGAAAAGAGCTGAATATACAGTTTTTTTTTTCGATTACGCTCTGGTGGCGAGGAAAAATGCGGCGTTGAGTTACGCCACGCAAGCACATGCGGGATACAGCGTGCAGCTGTATATGTAAATAAATAATAGAATAGACGAACAAGAAAATTGCATCCGATTATTTATCTATTGTAGCCTGTAAAAGCTATTATTATTATAGTACATACTGTTAGTTTTGTCGTAAAAAATATAATAAGAGATGCTTGTAACGAGCGACAACACATAATTTCGGAATTTGGTTCCATTTATATTTTTGTCTTTATTAGCTTTCTCAAATGGAATTTCAATATTTGTCTTTAAAAAATATACTTTGAAGAATAAGCAAGTATGTGAAGAGGGGGCATAACGGGGACGTAAGGAAAATGAGTATCTAATTAAAAATAAACAATTAAATAAATACATTACTTAAACTAAATCGCAATTCATTGGTTATAAATGTAATGTACCTTTTGCATATTTTTTTTAAATTCACGCTCTATTCTGCCTATAGAATAGGTATAAGGGTCCTGGGAACCTGGTGTCAGCTTGTTAAATGACTCTGTTCCCATCAAAAGACTTCCTATCGCGCCACGACGGCTTTATCTATCATATAAACTCTTGTAATTCAGATATGAATCCTTTGAAATTCAATTACACTTAAATGAAAGCGACAGTACGTAATATTAAAATTCATAACGACATAACATAAGTGATATTATACAATATATTTTTTATTTCAGTTTATTACATAAAATGAACGCCTTTGTAAAAATATTAGCAAATCAATCAAAGAATGTAGAAAAATGTGTGAATGACAAACAATTTTTATTCTTGGCATTCTTATATAATGGATCAATGACAATTGAATGGAAATGTGATTATAACAAAATTATGGATTATTATAATACAATTTTATATTATGTATAATGTCTTAATAAAGTTTTATTATTGTATGGTTCATACATGAATATTTTTGAATGTATATTGTAGTTACATATGGTTACGTCACATATTGCTAAAGAATGCGTATTACCGAGTAGCAAAAAGTTGACATACTTATACATATTTGACAAATACCTGTTTATGTACATATTTTTAATGTTAAAACTTGAATGGGTCGATTATACAACTAGACAAACAAGAGGTTACAAAATAATATTACGTTAATTTATGAAATGCTTATTTTAGAGTATTATTAAAATCTGGATTACTATTATATAAACATTTAGAGACATTAAAATATTAACCTTATCGTACCTATAGCATCACCTTGTAGGTATAACTTTAAAAAACAAAACACACACACAAAATCAAACTTGTTTATGTACATGATATCACAGGTACTAATTTTATAAAATGTCAAAGCGTTGTGAGTGAACGTAGAATCTTTATGGGCTGATAGGTTTTTCCTTGTTCTAGTTGGATGACACTTACAGATAGAAAACAGATTGATTTATGTCTGGATTTTTACATCTATTATGTGGAAAGCGCATACGAATTCAAAAGAAAAAGTAGCAATTATAATTTATAGGCGCGAGTATGGGTGAACGTGGAAATATTAAAAAAATATGTTTTTATATTTTTCGTTTTCCACGCAAAATCGTAGCATAGCGAATTCGTCGAATTTTGAGTGGGCAAACTCAAATAATTTGTCCTGCCTTCAATGCATCATCTTTACTTTTTTTATTATTTTTTATTCAATTACATATTTTTATTATATCATGAATAATGTGGTATAGTATGAAAAAAAAACCTAATTTCTATATTTGTTTGTAAACAATTTTTCCTGTTCGCTTACGACAATAAATCTACTCTCATGTCTGACCTACCCTATAGCTCAATGTAAACTGCGCACGCTCTCTCATTTCCAATGCTGATGTTGCTCTCTGTCACCCACTACTATTTTTATATTTCATAAAATTCAGATATAATTGAAAGTAATGTAAAAAATAGAAAAACTTATTCAAACATGTATTTAACGATAATTTTATATATTTTTTTTCCATTTAAGTACATATGCTTATCGACGTAGAACACTTGTTCATTTTTTATAGACTTTTTTTAACAAAATGATGAACTTCTATTTTTTCACAAAAAGATTAATTATATTTTACTTTGTTATTTCTGCTTATTTTGTGCTTGGCTAAATCAATAGTTATTCTAATCGGACTGGATATCCACGTTTATAAAGATTAGGATTAAAGCCTAAACCAGTATTTAAAGTCAACAATAAATATTACTGAGAGACAGATTAAATTCAATTTACACAACCCACTTAATTTAGAAAAATACAGGTTCAAAAAAGGCAGATTCCATCAAAATCTGTGGTGTAAAACATGTCATGAATAAAAAATAAAATACAGGCATATATGTTTTTAGTCATTTGTAGTGGTTAGAAATTTTCAAAAAACGTAACGTTCCTACGTAACGTACGATGCCGTTGATTTAAAGATGATTTAAGTAATCGAGTGAGAGAGAAGTTTCGTCAATAATCAGCCAAAAAGTACTGACCAGAAAAAAAAATCTTGCATTTTTAAATAATTTTATTGCATTTGCATTACATTATTAAATTTATCAACATATTTTTTTTAAAAAACTCTATATAAAATCCTACTTAGGTATTTAGAATCGAGTTAAAGAACAATCGTATTGCTATGCTACAAGTATATCGCTGTCAACGCAGTACGCATTATGTTATGCGCTGGCGCATAAACCGAATGGCAAGTGGATTAACGGTCCTAGTTCTAAATGGAATATTAGATAATTTTCATTGTAGCCACTTACTGGTTATTTAGAAAAGTTGTAGTGGAAAATTACAATAACAACAATTGAGTTAATCGATAATATAATTATATTAATGATTAGAATTCGTTAACTCTTAAATATTTCAGTCAAATGTTTTTTCCGTGATTAAGAGCAAAAAACAGAATATGAAAAGCACAAATTATATATTAAAAAAAATTGACATAAAAATAAGCAATAGAATGAAGCAAACGGATATGGAGTTAAAGAGAAATTGGCGGATAAGCATTTATTGCATTTTCATTAGCAACTACAATCAATCACATCCTGTAGCAGAAACGATATTTATGAAAAGAAACTAATAAGAATAGATATACGAGTATGAATCAATCATGAATCAAATAAAGTAGTGTTCTAATTTTCCTTTCTATTTAGATCCATTTATGAGGTTTAACTTTAGTAAGGAGTAATTTATTATTCGTGAACTGTTCTCGCCTTGAGTGCGGCCGACGACGTTCTGCCTCGAACGTTCGAAAGGTTCAAGGATTGGGTACTTATGTTAGAAGTGTCATGTGATTGCCATTTGCCAACTGGAGCTACAGATCAAATGGCTTTAGTATAATTTTCTTAATAGTTTTCATAAAATGTGTGAATAATGTACTTACTTTGTAGAGATTTACAAATATATCGGTACTCAAGTATTTATATATATTTACTTGTATTTAGTTAAAGTTGTGTTTGTCGATGCAAAACAACATGGAATCCCTCCAAAATTCGGCTGAAAAAGGGGAGCTTCTCCAAGAATAAGGTTTCCTTTGCATACACTGCTTCATACGAGATAACGCGTGAAGCTGAAAAAAAAAATGAAGGAATACAGACAGGAATAGAAGGACAGTATATCAAATAAATGTAGATATATAGTGTGACAGTTATAAGCATGACAAGTTACATTTAAATGTAAAACAAATTAGAATGAGAGTAT
>DWGR01002328.1:0-13884 GCA_018247715.1 Heliconius burneyi
ATGGGTTGCTATCTTGAATATAAGATTCATTATTAATGTTAAAAACATTGTTTTTAAAATATTTTTTCATGTTGAAACTATTCTAGAAGTGTCTTTGTAGGATAGGTTATTTTAAATAAAATAGATTTTTTATTATTTCTTTGGTTTTATTTTTTATATTTTGCTATACTATTAAGGCTCTAGTCTAGTATCACAGAATAATTTTAACTATTTTATAATTCATGATAGTTGTTTATAAATGGATCTAAGTAAAAAATAATAAAAATTCTTCAACTATACTGCACCTAAAAATGACATTTTTTGCAATATTTATTTAAAATTTAAAAACAGATCTTTTTATAACAATATATATTTCATAAATATAAAATAATGTTGTTATTATAATGAAAAATTAGTCTAAATTCCTTTTAGAATTACTTGTTTTTAATAAAACTAAAATTTAATTATCAATTTTCTTTTTTTCATTTCCTTTAAAACTTAACAGTTCTCCTAATGCTTTAAAAAAAACTCCGATTATATCATCACTCTGTTCTACCACAACCTTTTCTACTTTTATCTCATCTACTTCTCTTTTATGAACAGAATGGCGGCCATTTTCTAAAATATCTTGACATATTTTATCAAATTCAATATGAAATTTTTGTTTATTAAGAAGTGGAACTATTAAATTAAAGGTATTTATTTTAATATTTATTGATTTTGCTAATAATTTATTGCTTTCACATACTCGGTGCCACCTTGTGGAATCTTCATTGTTTAAGGGGAAAGGCCCAAGGTACATTCTATCTTTTCTTATTTCTTCCTTCAATAGTTCTATGTCTTGATCTATTTCTTTGCTCATTGTTATCCATTCTGGGGTAAAACCATTATTAATTAAAACCTTAAAAAAACAAAAGTGGAATAAATACTTATAGCTACTTAAACAAAATATTGTGTAGGCTTTGCATGTTCCCTACCTTAAAAGTAAAAATGGAATGCTCATATTATCACTAAGTATGTTATACATCTGTTTGTTGATTTGTCCACCTATTAAGACCCCTTATCTGACAAACATGTGGAGGTAAATTGAAAATAATATCAAATTAAAGAGTGCATCAGTTCAAAATAAGTTTCTAAGTCACAATCTCAGGATATGGCAGGTTATGACACTCATTAGAGAATAATTCATTTATTTCCCCAACAGAAAATAGGAGCGAAATCAAACCTACAAGAATTTCATTTACATTCAGACAATGTCCCACTAAATCACAGCAACTTTAATTAAAAAAAATATACTCACTTCATTCAACTTATGAGTGGTAAAATCAACATATGGATTTCTATTTTGATCCTTCAAAGGTTGTCCTTTGCCACTAAGGTTTTCAAATTCACCTTTAGACATTGACTCTTGTATTAGATCTTCCACCAATCGATCAAAACCATATTTGGTTTTTATATCATGTTTTTTGACTGGTTCCTTCTTCATTAAAGTGTTTTCTGATGCTACTGCTTTGGCAGTTCTATGTTCTATGACATTTATGGCTGCTCTCTGAGCTCTAGCTTGAGCATATTGTTTTTGTCTCTGTGAAGGAGTACCATATCCAAGGCCATCAAAGCTTAGAAATTGTCTGTGTTGAGGTGCAGTATGCTATAAAAATAATATAAATAAATGAGTTCAGTTTGTCTACAATATAAAAAAGGTAAAGCTAAACTATTTATAACATTAATTTATAATATAATATAATAATTGTGATTCATAAACAAGCTAAGCCATCATTCAGCAAACATTAACATTCCAGGAATCAAATTTACAAACCTTTATATCATAAACAATTTTTTCAATTTCATTAGAATTGGCAGTCCCAGTATTATATTTTGACAATATTCTAAATGCATTTTCAACAGCCACAAATTTATTTATATCAGCTTCGGGGGACTGAGAATCGGGATGATATTTTTTGGCGAGTTCCAAAAAAGCCTTCTTCACAACACCTTGCTTAGAATTTTCGGGTATGTTTAAAAGTTTGTAACTCTCCTAAGACATACAAATTTATATATGAATGTATTTTTCAATATAAGAGTAAGGAATCATAATACGCATCTACAAGGAAATATTAATTCTTACCTCGATCTGCCTTTTAATATTCGTCGTCAATGTTTTTGTTTGTGACTGAGAATAAAATTCTAAGCATATCGGCTTAGAAGAAATTATCGGATATATCAATTTTTTCATAATTTTGAATATGTCTTTAATTTTAAATTAATTTGTAAGATTACATAATGTTATATTCATATACGTTTTAAAAAGCAGAAATTCTAATTTTGCTTGACAATTTCGCCGTACCTTATTTTTTTGAGTCAATTAAAAATGAAAGATGTTTTTTATACACTGACAGAATGGATACATGTTGCCATTGCTATAACAATCAAATTTATACCAGAATATACCATAATACGTACCGACTAAAGAAATTGTTTCAGAATAAAATATAATTGTTAAAATTTATTTTCTGAATTCCTCCACCTTGTGAGGTATATTCCTCTAGGTTGTAATAGTGACATCCACCATCGCACCTTACTTTTGGTGTTTCCAGCGAGTCTGCTAAGCACAAAATCACTTCGCCAAAGTATTACGCTAAATTCTAATGCGTTTAGTATAAATAGAGTTTATTATGCTTGCAACATTATATTTAACGCTGGCATTGAATCACCTGCGTTGAATCAGTTTTGACTTTGATGCATTCAGTTGGTGCAGACTCGATTTTAATTTGTCTTTTTCTTATAATAGAGTGGCTAAGATAATAGTTATTGGACGTTTTACGATGAAATAGTAGCATTTGCAGCCAAATGCTTGTAATATAGATGGTGCATCTAACATATGTTATTTAAGAATAGAGAAATTAAGTGTGAAAATGCCTATGACATCTGAAGAGATTGCGAGCCGCTACCCGATTCATTGGCTTGTTTGGAACAACAAGCATGAAGAGTTAAAGAATTACCTTCAAAGTAAGAAGGTTGGAAAATTTCAGTATCTTTTTAGTAGATTTATTGATAAGATGTAAATAGAACACTATATAATGAATTATATCAATAAATAGCAATTACTTTAAGGCATTTGAATTCTACGTAAATTCTCAAACTATTTATACAAAGTATACTCGTATTATAAGATTAGATTAATAGATACTATTAGTGTAATAATATTGAAACAGTGTAATGTTATTAAATGTTAATAAGTGTCAGTAATGTGTAGGTAGCTGTACTTTAATATAATCTTATTATCTCTGATGAAGCCATTGCAGTGTGGCTGATATGGATTAGAGAACAAAACATACTGCCTAATATTGTGTGAAAAAGAAATCCCATTAGGAACCAATTCACAAAAAAATATGGGTTGGCCAAAATTTTTATAAATTATTTGTTTATGAATATATAAATATATATAAAGTACGTTAAGATCTAAAATATAAAATATCTATTTATCTTTATGCTTGTCTCTTATTAATATAGTTTTATAAAGAAATAACTGTTAGGTCTCTCTTTAGTCAATAGATAAAATTTCATATGTACATTTCGATGGGCTCCTGGATGTTTTGAAAATATAATTGAACTCAGTAAGTGGCACTGCAGTCAATGTGCACTGTCATAAATTAGCTAAACTTAAAAAAATGTGTGTTGGTAGGACTAAGTCTGCTAGGCCAGCTAGTTTATATATGTAATTTGCAATAAGCTGAAAAGTAATAAAATCTGAATATTTATACAAATTTTTCAGAATACCCCACAAGATATAGAAAAACATGATCCAAGAGGTCGTACACCTCTTCTATTGGCCGTTACTTTAGGTTACCTAGAAGTTGTTCAAGCACTTATTGATGCCGATGCTGATGTGAACTGTGAAAAGGATGGATGGACAGGTATTAATATTATTATAAGTTATTCTATCTTATATTGATATAAAATTTATATTTTTAATTGCATTATATTAATGGTATGATTGTACTAAAATTATTTACAATTCCTGGCTTTGTTTGACAAAACTACAGTGTTGAGTTGAGGCACTCAACATACAATATCTCAAAAAATATTATAAAAATGAGGTAAAAAAATTTGTAAATTATGTTTCTTATCAACGTCTATAATCTATACCATTAGCATATGGTTGGTTATCAGCATAACATAAAAATGTACTAATTAATGACTGATATTAATGAGTTTATAGAATTTTTGATATGCTCATTTGTGTTTTTATATTGATGATAATTCAGGCTTTTGTGGCACATTGAGAAACTGCTTGTCTGTAAATGCTATGGTTGTGAGTTCTATCCCAACTTGAGTGAAAATATTCTTTTACTTACCTGCTCTAGCAAGACAATGCGCCTTGTTAAGTTTTGTCACTTAATTTGCAATGCCTCGAACTCAGGTGAAAAGTGGGGAATGAAGTATTCTGGTACTAGGTTTGCGCATACAGTATGAAGTTGAATTAAAAACATATATTTTACATAAGCAGGCATTTAACCCTTATATGGTCCTCTTTATATCTTATAATGGAAATAAACAACAATTCAATGAACTTTGCACTGTAAACATTCCCCTTTCCCCTTCAATTTCACAACTATTGTGAGTGTGGTATAAACAAATAAATGTGATGACATTGAAACGGTTCTTGAGTATTCAAGTCATGGTAGTAAGTTTTAATATCTATTTTGTAAAATTGTATATCCCCATTTCTCCACACTCTTTAAATGATTATTTGACCGAAGACCGAATGATTTTACAATATATTATGTTAGGGATAATTATTTTATCAATAACAGCCCTTTTAACATCATGATTATAAATAAAATTTCAGCGGTCCAAGAAGCCACAGCCACTGGTAACCCAGAGCTGTTATCGCTGGTGTTATCACGTCGTGATTTTCAAAGACACGTGGTCAGGTCGAGCGGCATACCGGAGTTGTTGAACAAACTGAGCCTCGCCCCGGACTTCTATGTTGAAATGAAATGGGAGTTTACAAGCTGGGGTATGTTTTATTATAATTGAGAATTATTGTAGATTATATATAATGTTTGACGGTAAATGCGACGGTTGTGGATACAATTACCACTTGGGGGTATGAACTATTTTCTTTTCCTCACTCTGGTAACAAGGCAAAGCTTCTTCTCCATTTAACACACAATGTCTCAGAAATTGCAATTTAAAAGATATTACAAAGGTATACCTTAATATCGTATTTATTTATTGTAGCATGATAAAAATATATTATGATTATTGAATGTATTTATAGTAATACATCAGTCCTATAAATTTTAGTGAATATAAAACTGGAGGAACATTTTATTTTATTATTTTCCTTACAGCATGTTTACAGTCAGACACAATCTCACTGCAGTTTAAAATTACAATGCCTACAATAATTAAATTTGTCATTGTTCAATGTTATGTATGTATATAGGTATATTTTACGGCTTTTCTACAAGGTGATAAAAATATTTTTAATATTTTTAATATGACGCATACTATTTAAAATAACAAAAATAACCTTTCACACTATTCCAGTACCACTAGTATCGCGTATGTGTCCATTCGATACATACAAAGTGTACAAACGAGGTGCTAACGTACGTGTTGATACGACGCTCGTCGGCTTCGAGAACAACAGATGGCAGAGGGGCGATAGAACTTATATATTTAGAGGACAGGGTGGGTTTTGCTTATTTAGTTGGCTTTTTTTGAAATATAATGCTATTTCATTGTTATTTGAGGCCTTTTTGGTGTAGGGGTACAAAAGTATGAGCGCGACGGTCGTAAATTCAATTTCCGCTCGGGAAAATGAATTTTTTCGTTTCCGTGTTTTGGTAACAAGGTAAAACACACAATACACACGAGAATTCAGTGGAAAGTGGAAAAAAAAGTGTCGTAACACTAGGTTACCTCTGGGTACTCTCCTATTACCATATGGATACAGTTTGAAACTGAAACAAAAATAAATGTTGATTTTAAAACAATGAATTATGTGTTCAAGTAGTAGAAGGAATCTAATCTTAACATTTCATTTGTTACTTGCGTTCTATGATTTGCGTGCTATGATTTGAATTTAGTTGTAAGAAGCGTACGAAAAATTCCGCTACATTCAATTTTTTCTAAATAATTATTGTCTAAATAAGTATTAAACCTAAGCTAATTTTCTAATACTCCAGGGCGTAGTGCAAGTCTAGTGGAACTGGACCACGAGGCTCAGACCTCCTGGTGCGAGTACTTAGAGGGGGGCCGCGACCGCGAGTGGCCCCCGCCCGCGCTGCACGTCATACAGCAGCGACTGGCCGCGCCTGTCGCTATCAATTACTTGGACACGGATAAAATATGTTTTGAGAGGTTGGTGAAGTGAAAAGAAAAATAAAATACGAGTACATAAGTTTTTTTCTTAAGCCTGAGAAAATTCAATGATTAATTAATTTTGTGTTATCAAATTAAAAGGAAAAATTTTTTATTTGTAAACTTACATTTGAAAAGTAAGAGAAAATACAATAAAAATATAAGGTATGAATTAAATTTGTTTTAAGTGAACATAATTTTTTTTCCTAAGTGAAATTGGACCTTAATACTTTAACCTTAAGACCTTATTACTTTAAATTTTCTTAGCATATTATCCAATAAGCTAATTTAGCAAAAATAATCTATTATTTACTATAACCATTTTTTTCCAGAAACAAAAGCGGTATTTGGGGATGGCGTCAGGATAAAAGTGAGAACGTAAACGGATACGAGTGCAAAGTTTTCAGTGCTAACAATGTAGAACTAGTGTCCAAGTCCCGCACTGAGCATTTACCTCGAGGGGACAAAAGGCTCGCACCGCGCGCACCCCTTGCGGGCCTTTTAGCCCTCGCGGATGAGGATGGGCCCTCCCATCCTGCTTCACCACTATTGACACCAGATAGAGTAAGTGTTTAGTAAAATATGCGGACTTAGATTCTGTTTCAGGGGATTTTTTTTAAATTGTGCATTTGCCTTGAATGGTCTTGATTTTAACCTGCTACTATCTCTCTCTCCCTCTCCGTTTCGGAACTCGGTGTCAGAAAATAGTGTTTCTTAGAAACTGTTAAAAACGCTCTGGCCAATTATGCTATCAGTTTTTATGCATAAAAAATCATTTTCGGGATTTTTAAAAAAAAATTATATTAGGCTTTTATAAAGTAGTTAAATCTGTGGTTTCATTTACAGTGGTGCTATCTAAAACAATCTGTATAAAAATGTCAGTAGCGTCAGTCCTATTGCAAGTTTTTTAAAAACATAATTATGTCATCCAGGAAGAACCGCCCAAAAGGAGTAAATCTCGGGAAGAAATCCGTCCAGTGACCTGGGAGGAGTATTTCTCAGAGGAACCCCTAGATAGGGATATAGGGCGGCCGAGGGAAGTCGCTACTAAGGTGCAGAAGTTTAGAGCCACGCTGTGGCTGTGTGAGGACTATCCTTTAGAAGTAAGTAAAATGATCTACTATAGGGATAACTACAGAAGAAAATACAAATCAAAATTTAAACTTATTATAGCGATGGTTGAAGGTTCGCTCTCTCGCAATGCAGCGTGCAGCTACATAAAATAATAAAAAACTAAGATTGATATTTCTTAACACAACATTCTTTCAACTTCTTTAGGAGATGCATGAAGATGACTATTTAGTCATAGACCAAATAAAAAATAAATTATCCTTTTTTTAGCATCTTGCTGTACATAGCGATTTATCTTAATAATAATTACAATTACTTCAAGGGTTTTCTTTTGGTACTCATTTAGTTTGTTATGTTTTCTTTCAGCTCCAGGAGCAAATAATGCCCATACTAGATTTAATGGCGGCGATATCGTCGCCTCATTTCGCTAAATTAAAAGATTTCGTGCAAATGCAGTTGCCGGCTGGTTTTCCTGTCAAAATTGGTGAGGAATTTCAAAAATATATTTATTTATTTGTTAGTAAATTTAATATAGTGTAGTTTTGTATAAAAGTGTGTTAAGTATGGTTTTGTTATTCATTTGTCTTTGTTTATATGCGGCCGTTGCGGCGCATTGGTGCAATGTCTAACTGTAAAGGCGATAGTTGTGAGTTCATTAAGACAAAGTGCGCCGTTGAGTTCACCACAGAGTGTCTTGATAGTGCTGTACTTAGCACAATTTTTTTTAAAAAGAAAATTAGTTATTTGTAAAATATTCGACGACATATTTGCTACGGATACCGGTTACTAACGTGGACAGTTTATCCTGAATTAATTCTTTTCATGTACCCGCTGTGGCAATGTAAAAGGCGGCATTGAATTCCGGCGATAGTTCACCTTGATTTTACTCTGACCTCAAAAATTAAAAAAAATTACCAGCTGAAATGAAAAATGCTTCTTGTATTGATTAGTTCATTTATTAACAAATACCACAGAATAGACTACATCTTTTTGTCGTTTCGGTCTATCCAAGATATATTTACGATTGGAGACTGTCTTTTTTACAGAAATCCCTCTCTTCCACGTACTGAACGCTCGTATAACATTCGGCAACATATTCGCTACGGAGACTCCGGTCACTGACGTGGAGAGTATATCCGAGGACACTCGCCTCTCGTGCGTAGTGGATGATAGGTGCTTCCAAGTAGGTCGTGGATACAAAGACGCTGCGGGTGCCGACGATAGAGACAGGATGCAGTGTGATGATGATGATTTATTGCAATATGCTATACAGCAGAGTTTGATGGACGCTGGGACTCATGATGATCAGGTTAGTAGTTTGTTTAGTTTTATAGGTGTAATGTTGAAGGCAAAGCGGCACAGCGTGCGATTGCAATCGCGAGTGTTGTTGGTTCTATTCTTACACGTCGGAATAAATTATTTGACTTTCCTTATTGTATGGGGTAACCAATTATTTTAAGAAGTAAGATTTCAGCCACTAAAAACGCAATGTCTCAAAAATTGGGCAGAATATGGGAAACAAAGTGTCTTGAAAAAAAGTTTCACGCTGTATCCCCCACACAGTAGGGTAGGCAAAGGGAACCTAGTCTTAAGACACTCTGTTCCCCCACTTTCTGCCGTATTAGATTGTTTAAAAATTGATTAGGTAGATAGAAGAGGGTATTTTGACGTCGTGGTGCTGCTTTTTGCAAGAAATGCAGTGATAGAAGGTTCGATCCACTACCACTAGTAAGTGGTAAACTTTGAATTTCACCACTGAAAAGAAACTGCTACAAACTATTCTAACTGCAATATGATGAGCAACCGTTATTCTGTTACTCAAACTAGAATCATAAAAAATAAATCACATAAAATCAGCTTCACGCTATCCCGCACACAACAGGGTAGACAGACCAAATCTAATGTTAAGACGCTCCGTTTCCCACTTTCCACTGATTTTTTCGAGGCATTGCGAGTTGAATGGCGGAACTCAACGCCGGGCTTGCCTTTGTGCCAGAGTGACGAAATGAAAGTATTAATAACCAATAATAATTCATTGCCACAAGTGGGGATCTAAACCACATCCATCCAGCCGCTATGTCGGTCTAGATTTATAAAATTATAATTAATTTTTAATCAATTGTACATTTTACATATGTAATTCTGCTTAAATCTATATAATACTCCATATATTGTATAAAAAATATTTTAATTTAGGTTGACGTATGGGAGGCCCTCCGAGGTGCTCGATCGACGTCCCCCGTACCGCCTCGCATGCGAAATACCAACCACACGCTATTGTCCCACGAGGATGCCCATTTACAAAGGTGATTGTGTTTTACTTTTATTATGCAGGGGTTTTTGTATTGTCTGTGGCCATTCCTCATCTTTTTATTTTTTTAAAAAATATTAATCTTTAAATGTAGTGTTCTTTCTTGTTACGTTTTATACTTTAAGTAGACAAAATTTCGAGTAGCCGCTTCTCTATTTAAAAGTTCCTGGTTTATTGTATGTAGCTTTTGTGGCGCAGTAGCACAAGCGTGTAACGCGCGTAAACGCGACAGTTGTGGGTTCAATTCCCATTCGGAGATATGAAATATTTCCTCTACAAGAGTTCCATCTACTTTACGACTCAATCTTATACACGATTAGTAAAAAAGTCTTTTTTTATTTATTTCAATTACAGATATCGACGGTTTTAATTCTGTTATTGTATGCTAATGTAGATTTAAATTTCTTAGGGAGCTTTCATAACATGCTAACTTATTTCACATTATCTATGTTAGTTTATATCACGCTAATAAATTCATAGGAATAATACATAAAAATAAAACTTTCATACAAAAAAAAATTGTTAAGAAACTGCCAATTTTTTAAATCAATTTAAAGCATATGAATAAAGATTAACCTACTTCTTTAATCTATATATAGGTTTTCATCCCACTATTGACAAATTTTTATACCGTATTTTTTGGCTTAAAACAGATGTTGTTTGCATAGTAATAGTTTTGGTAACATTAGTTATTTATTGTGTGCATTTTTTAAAAGAAAAGTTCATAATATGACGTATTTTGCTAAATATATAGTAAGGCTACTATTAAGTATTACATAGTTCAATATATGTACAACAAAATAGGATGATTGAGTTCATGAATATATATATTTATACATCATTTTATTTAAAATAAAACCTAATCCAGCATATTATAACAACCATATATATATATATATATTACATAAAGTTAATAATTAGCAAATTTTTACTATAGTATATGATTTCTCCCGTACATTTTTAAAACTTTTGCATTAACTTTTAAATAATTAAAAATAAATTGAAGTTTCACTTTGTGATAATTTCCCTTTAGACATTTTAACACTGTCATATATAACAAACATATTTAAACTGAAATTATCTACAATGTCAGTACTAAATGTCATCTTAAATAAGTTTTTGTTTTTTTTTCCATATATGTATTTTTAAATGTATACAAGTAATTGTAGAAAATTAATGCTAGTAAAGCTAACAAAGCTAGTGTAATAATAACAGAGCGATAGAGGCATCACTCGCGGACATCGACACCCTCAACCTACAAACATCGGAGACGGAAAGTGACACAACTAGTGATATGCCCATCCCAGACCCGCAGACGGATAGGGATGGTGATGATTTAGATGCGGACCTGAGGGCAGCACTAGCGCTGTCCGCGAGGGAACACCAGGCCAGGGACCAGCAGTTGGCTGATGAGCAAAGGGCGCTGGATGAAGTGTTGCGGCTTTCTTTGTTGGATAAGTGAAGAGGTTAGTGTTTTTTTTTGGGTAAACTAGTGTTATGCTTAACGCTGACATGGGAACAGATAAGGATGGGGATTATCTAGTTGTGGAATTAAGAGCAGCACTATTGCTGTCTGCTAGGGAACGACTTTTTCCATTTCTTAAGAACGACGCACGTAACATAAAATTCAAAGAGACGCCGCCGCACACGCCTCATTCTGCAGGTATTGGCGGCAAAGTTCAAAGCATTATCTAACCGTAACAAAAGGTATGAGTTTGAAATATTTTTACCTATATGCTGCTCCCGTAAAAGGAGCACAGACGCTTCTACCTAGTATAGTACTGATATATGGAATTCACCGTCACAGCAGTGAAATTAAAATAATATAAAAGTCGATCGAATGATCGAAAAACGCTGTCACACTCCTTAGTAAAACCTTTTTTTTTAAAGCTACATGCTGTATTCCGCACATAGTAAGGCAGAGTAAACCTGAGAACCATGTGTAAAGGCACTTCGGTTCCCCATTTTCCGCCGAATTTTTGTGGTGGTATTTTTTCTCGTTACCAGAGCGTGAAAATGATAAAAAAAATGTTCACGGGTTAAAAACGAATTCGCAATCGTTGCGTAACACTCGCACTGTTCCACTACGATCACATGCCACACCAGTATTTTATTATAATTTGTCTTCTTTTTTCACAGATCTCAAATAGAAACGTCCACCAAATGAAGACTTATGCCTAAGAGTACGACTGACCCCCCAAAGACAACAGTTTGGTGTACGATATACATACATTATATATCATATATACGATAGGTAATTTGTATATTCATATTATTATTCGAGTGAGATTTAATAAATATTACTTAATGTATGTTTCAAATTATATAATGACATCACGTTTCGTTGAATAATTATGGATGATTATGGATTGTAATGTCTTTTGCATTTTGCGAATATCAGCAATATCAGCAATTCTTTAAGAAATATTAGTCTATAATATAATAATTTCCTGGTTGGGT
Organism: Heliconius burneyi; assembly: GCA_018247715.1. Lineage (NCBI taxonomy): Eukaryota > Metazoa > Arthropoda > Insecta > Lepidoptera > Nymphalidae > Heliconius > Heliconius burneyi. The sequence continues at coordinate 12,194 of DWGR01002328.1, forward strand.
TTTGAGCCCACGACAATGAGATTTTATTTATTGTATGAAAAGTTTCTAAAAAAAAACATTCATTTTTAAATGTCATTAGTACATTTATTATGTATAACAATAATGATTTTTACATCTTTCATTCATTATTTTTTTTATAAATCATAATTAATTGTTTATACTGTGTATGTAAATTTAAATTTTGTGGCTTTATCGTGTATTGAATTTGTTTTTTTTTTTAATTTTGTCTATAGTCTTGGAAATGAGAGTGTTTTTTAAATTATATACTTTTTATTTGAAAAAATATAGTACCTTCTCTTCCAGCCTACCTCAATGAATTCAGTAAAAAACTTTTTTTTTATTTTTTCATTTTATATTTTGACTTATTTTGGACCTGTATAAATGGGCTACATTATAAAAATATTTACATTGTATGTTTATTATTATATCATATAATATATCAATTTCATACATTAATTTGAGTTATTTTTGATTTCCAAAAAAATTTAGTTGTAAGAAATATTTATTCTTATTAGTATAACGTCCGACGGGAATCGTAGCTGTGACCCTAGATAATGTAATATTCAATTCAAATTAAGTAACTTATACTGCCCCAAATGTATTTACATAATGACAGTTATATAAAATCAGATATAGAGACATTTATATTAGTAACTTGTAAGTACATCTACACAAATTTAGTAGGAATTTTTGAATATAGCATGATTTCTAAAAAAATATGTGAATATGAAAAAAAAATCAGTTATGTTTTCTAACATACTGTATAATAGTCTCTCTTTTGCAAGAGGCAAACGGGGGAAAAAAATATGTATTAAAAAAAAAGATTTTAATACATATTTTTTGCAAAAGTAGTAGATATGAATTTCGCTAATTAGGAGCAACGTGTCTTATCACTAGGTTCGCTCTGTCTATCTTGCTATATGCGGGATACAGAGTGAACCTAAAAAAAATAAATGTGTTTATTATATTAAAATAAAAAATATATGATAACGACAGATTGTTACTTTTAATAGAACAGAAAATTTAACAACCCACTAACTATTACAAATTTACTTAAAAATTATATATGAAATGTAACTTATTTATTTTTATTTACTTATGTTGTCTGTATCTGATTTTATATGGCTAATTAAATTAGTGTAATTCGATATATAAATGTTTGTGACCTCTATTTAACAAATATTGCTTCCTACTGTAATGCATATATGAAATGAAAAAAATTATCTGTTTGTACGTACGTTGTTGATGACCATGTCTATAGTGATGCGGACAACCGAATGGCCACTAAATAGTTTTTTTTTTTTCATTATTTATTTTCTAAGCCAATTTGTAATAATCGACTTATATTTTTTGTAACTTCCTGTATTAAAATGATCTCTATATTACAGTGGATTCATTTATTACGTATTTTATTGAAAAGTCGCAATTAAACCGCTTCATTCTGTATCCTGCATATAGGAGGAGATAGGCAGGAGCAACTAGTGTTAAGACGCTCTGTTCCCAACGCACCGTCGATAATCGTGCCGAAACTTACCACAGCACTTTGTCTTGTGATAAGACCGGTGAAATCTAAATAATTCATTAACATTCAAGGCTCGAACCTAAAACCGACACTTTAACGACAGTTATATTTATATTTCTCCCAAACTGTTTGGGTCTAAAGAATCTTATAAGCCTAACCTAATATTAAC
>DWGR01002329.1:0-13883 GCA_018247715.1 Heliconius burneyi
TTATTATTATAAGTGTATTCTTCGCTTAACATACAAGGCACCAAGTATTGCCAAGATTTATGAATTACTTCACCGTTTGTTGTTTTTTGTTATATTTTTATTATAATAAATTCAGGTACATGTTTAATGCCTTGTATTGTGATATGTGCCATTTTTGCTCTCCCCTTTATCCGCACATTGATTTTTTATTTCAGGTTATTATCGACCTGTCAAGTAGACATTTTTTCGTCAAGCTGTCTCCGCAAATTCGCAAAATAGGAGACGAAAACCCTTTCAAGTTCTCTAGTTTTATATCGAATCTGCCACCTATAGTAAGTATTTATCATTGCATGTGTTGGTAAACTGTCATTTTCATGTTAAATTGTTAGTTGCTTTTATAAATATACACTAACACAATACCATGGGTTTGCTCGCGTGGGAGTGCTTGAAAAATCAAAACATGCAAAACTAAATCTATTCATTCCAAAAATCTCATAAATAATATAATATATTGGAAAGTGCTTAACTACTTGCATAATTAATGTTTATATGTAATGTTGTGGAAAAATTAACAATAGCCTATTTAGCCTTGTGTTTAAAGTTCAAAAGAACGTAAAACATGTTCTGATACGACATTATTAAAAAGTAATATTAGTATATAATGTACATAATGTACATGTTTTCCTTATATTATTACTTAATAAATTCCATATATAGTTACAACTTTCATTGTTTAATTTCATATACAAGCACTACTATAAGAAAGAAACAAAAGTTTCATATAAATTAGTATGTTGAGTTTATTTTTATTACATAATATAAATTTTTGGCTTGATTGATTAAAATGAAGTTACTCTCAATTTCAAATTTTTATTTATTGTAATTTAAATACAAGTTTAAGTTTTATTTAATGGTAATAACTTATATTATATTTAATATACAAGCTTAATTTTTAAAACTGTCAATTTATTTGTGTTATAGTGATCTGAAAGTTATTAAATAGGATTTTACTTGGTAAAGTGTATATTTCCAAATACTTGCACTCAACCTTTGATTGTAGTCAAAATTCACGGCCACAATGTTAACAGACCAGCAAAAGATGTTACAATATTATAAAATTACTTTACCCAAGGCTTTATCCGCTTGGACAAATGGCTGGAAAAATATCTAAGAGTTTTCCTTTATGCCTTGAAAAGCTCTCCAGATTGTACAATATTTTTCATTGTTATTAAACATTACATAAAATATTAATTAATTTACTGTCAGTTTATCGCTCACGATAATTACTAAGAAAAATAACAAAGAAACAAGGGAATTATAATAAAACCCAATACAAATGCATAGACAAAATGAATATATCCATTACCACTCGCACCATCAAGACAAATCTACTAACAATGTATCATTTATCCAAATCGATTTACTGCTTACCATTTTAGAAAGGAACAGACATACATGCTAAAAAGATAACCATCCTTTTGGTCTTCGATGCAGCCTGATAAAAATGAAAACAAAAGGGGGTCTTATAATTAATCAGAAATTACGTCCAGTCAATTTTTTTATTAAGAGATTGTTTTGATAAAGAGCGGGGGATGTAAACATTCTTACATTGAAGCAATTAACATGAAGTATTATGACCTTCATCGATTAATATATGGAAAAAGTTTTTTTTTAAATTGGAATTATTAGTTCCTTAGATTAGGTTGTGCAAACAAACTTTTCAGCTTTATATGATTAGTATAAATTTGCAATTTTTCTCAGACATAATTTCAGTGTAATTTTACAGTGGATTCTAATATATTACACATATTATATATTAATGTAATAATATTAATAAATATATATATATATATATATATATATATATATATGAATAGAATTTAATATATCAGGGTGGTAGAGCAATGCCGCGTTGCAGTAAGCGTACGCGCAGTGGCGCCCCCTCTACTGAGCTGCTGCCTGGAACTACTTCACTTGACGACCATCACCATCACAAACGATCTAGGAATACAAGGTTAGTTTAATTTTAACTTCACGCTGTAGTGTACCTACTTTAGAGGGCATGTTGAGTGGCATGTCTTAAAGCTGCACTTTGTGTACCAGTGCAGAGTAATGGAAATAATTTAAATATAATTATTCCCCAATTGCGTATCGGCTATGGAGAGCCTCAAGGTTTATTATGAATAGAAATAGAAATTTTTCAAGACTTTTTTTAGTAATTAATATTTTCAATCCGGCGGAAACGGTGCAACAGAAGTATTTTAATAGAGAATGGAATGTCTTAACACTAGGGTCCTTGAGCCTAACCTGCTATATGCAGAATATAGCGTAACACTTAACTAATTTAGATAATTTATTTAACTTTCTATCTTTTCCCTCCCAGTTCCAGAAGACATTCCAAAACAGAAGATACAAGTTTCAGTGTAAAAAAATGTCTGGCATGGTTCAAAGAATACACAACCGTATCAGAGCCAGATGTTTTAGGTAAAAAATATACTTAATTTGCCTATTATTTTACTTTTTTGAATTTTAAAATTTAATATACGAGTATATAGCTCTTTTCATTATTTTTCGTTCATTTTGTTGTGAGGTATTAATAAAAATAATAGAAAAGAACGTAAAATACATTAATATGTATAAGGCGAAGAAGTTAAGATGTAGTGGTACTCCATCGTACTTTAAAAGCGATAGCTGGGAGACATGATTTTTTTTCATCAATTTTTTATATTGTCTTGAATTCAGGTGGAATGTGTAAAACGAGTTTTGTGATAAAACAAGATTTGTGATAAGATGCAGCGTAAAGCTAATAAAAAAACAAATCATTCAATAAGAGTTATAACTCTTATTAAATGATTTTTATTAGCTATAAAAAGTATAGCAAGTGTTTTTTGCTCATACACTTGCTATACTTTTTATCATCTTCACGCTTTGTCTCGCACACAGCTGGGTAGGCAGAAGGAACTTAGTGTTAAGATACTAAGTACCCCACTTTCTACAAAATTCTGGAGGCATTGCGTGTTGAGCGACGGAACCAAATGTCGCGCTTTGCCATGTTACCAGAGCGAGGAAATGATAGTACTAAATATTTCATTTCCTCGAGTGAGGATCGAACACACATCCTGTCGCATTTACAGTCGCACGCCTGGGCCCCTGCGCCACCTCTGGTCTCCTCCTATTTATTCCCTTAAACTAATATAATAGGCATTACAATTTTCTCGACCTATAATTTCCTTGACAGACTTGATTTCCTTTATATACAATTTAACAACATTTTATTAAATTTTAAATAAAGTAGCATAGCTAAAATAAATATTTTAATATTTCCAGGCCCTGAAGGCATGGAAAAATTTTGTGAAGACATTGGCGTTGATCCGGAAAATATTGTGATGTTAGTCATAGCATATAAAATGGGTGCCAAACAAATGGGATATTTTACACAGGAGGAATGGCTTAAAGGTATAGTTATTTTTTTTCTATTTTCAAGACTGCTTTACAATTGTTATAGTTGAAAAATAAGCATTGTATCGTGTACTTAATAGAAAATAATAAATTTTACTGTTACCATATTCACATGCACTTATTTAATTGGGTAGAAATTTATGTAAAAAAAATCATACTTAGCAGAATTCATTATTTACATTTCCTCGGCCATGTAACAAGACAAAGGTGACAAAGTGATGTTGAGTTCTGTGAATCAACAATGTCTTGAAAATTCGGCGGTGCGTGGGGAGTGGTGTCTTCACAGTAGACTACCTCTGGCTACCTTTGCTATATGCGGGATACATCTGAATACTTAAAAAATGTAAATATATATTTTGAACTAATATACAAATGTTTATTTAAGTTTTTCTATATTTGAATTGTAAGATATTACTTAACCATAAATTTCATAACTGTAGATGATCTATGGGAAATACATTATAAGTTTTGATTATGCGGTGAATTTCATACCAAATGAAGCAAAAGCAATACATAAATGCTCATATTATGTACTCCAAAGAACTGTAAACCTGAATATAAACCTAAAAGGCTTCCATTTTGTTCCTTTTCAGGTACAAAACTAAAGCTGGAATACTTTTTTATGTTACGCATTAAATAAATTTAAGTGTTTTGCAATTGATTTCATTTTCGTATTTAATAGAAAAACGTCTAGTTATATTACATCTGTCTAGGTAAACCGTAACTGTGCGCACACTATGAACATAATTTTTTCCGTCATCAATTCCGATTCTACAAAAATTCCGGGTTAAAACATAGATTATATATTGCTCGACAAATTTCTATCTATCATTGAGAAATTTCAAGTACTACGTGGCTGCTTGAGAGGGTGTCAATTTACATTGAGAATCTTGCAATCTCGGCATAATTATATAACCTCGAGTTTTTTTATCTTCATGCAAATAATAATTTACAAACAATATCAAACACGAAATATTAAAAACGAATGATTTGTGCAATTCAATGACAGTCGTATAAAAAAAACTCTTTTACGAACTTCATTAGGTTATTGTAGTCGTTTGGGAATTTATTTCATTTTACTCGCAAAACCAACCTCAATATGTGAGGTAGAAGGTAAATACGAGTGCCCGGCAAGCGCGGCTCTTCCCGCGTAAGCTGATCCAGTCCTGATCATAAATCTTGAAATGTCGGTGTTTTTACGAACATACAAATTGAAAACTAAAGATTCAGTCAATTCAGTAAAACAATTGTATAACTGTTACCGATTGTAATACCCTAGATGTTTTCAGAAGCTTGGCAGAATCCATTAGTGAAAACCGCATCTAAATCGGTTAAGCCGATTCTGAGATTAGCGATAACAAACGCACAAACAAACAGACAAAAATTTTAAAGTCATTGTTTTGGGTTCTATTACGTTAATAAAGGTTCCCTAATAATTTTTTTTTTAATATCTTCCAAGTATAGACACCGACTCAGAGATAGACTCTTACGATTTTATTATAAGTTTAGATTATGTTTTTTATTTTCAGGATTAACAGATTTACAATGTGATAGTGTACAGAAGTTACAAAACAAATTAGACTACCTGCGCCATTTGCTCAGTGACTCCTACGTGTTTAAAGCTGTATATAGATATTCATATGATTTTGCAAGGGTAAGAGGACTTTCATTATATTTTAATAATAAAAAAATTTAATTAGTTTTGCCATAAATGTTGTACAAAGGTTTTTATTGTATGTAACATTTATGACTATCACAATATGTTAGTTAAACATATCAATATGAGTACATTAAAAATATATAAAGCTTATTTAAAGTGATCTCCATTGGATACAATATAGTAGCATGCACTCTTTCTATGCGAAAATTCTTCACTGCTATGTATATGCTATATATAAATTCCACCAAACCATCGTTCTAAGGAAACAGTCCTAGCAATGGTGAATAACTGCTTCTCACAGCATCATTTTATTCTAGTCAATAGAAGGTTGCACATGTGGTCATCATAAGGAGGACTATTCCCACCCATAGTGTGTGTGTTCCCGGCTTAGAATAGGATCACCCTGGTACTGGTGGTGTCGTAAGAGGCGACTAAAGTACGAGTGGGAGAGTCACGCCGCCAGCAATGGCAACACGCATGGGCAGACTCGACCGGATCATTACCACCCCCGGCATTTAAAACCGGCGTGAAGTAGTGGTTTTATACCACTGCGTTTCGCATTAGGGTAATGCCGGGCTCCGGAGCCCAACCACCTCAAAAGCTGGCAACGCCCCAGTAGCTCCTCTGGTGTTACACGGGGTCGTGGGCGGCGGTGATCACTTACCATCAGGTGACCCGTACGCTCGTTTGCCATGTCTTTTTCCATAAAAAAAAGTCCTACCGACCGATCAGCCTCCTCTCAGTGCTTTACAAAATTGTAACGGCCGATTAAAAGAATCATTCAGTCGGCCGTCTGCATTGCCACATACTCCCCAAACTCAACAAAATGCAAGATGTCTTTGTACCATGTAGTACCGAAGGTGCCTTAAGGCAGGATATGTACTCCACCTCAAGCACTGGAGTAAACACCAGGAAATTTCTCCACGATGTTACAACCGCGTTTAAAATTACCAGAATTATCAAATGGAGTCGGATGGAGGAGAATGAATCTTGACTGGGCGTGGAGGTCACGCCAGCTATCGTCATCCATTTAAATTGAAGGAAACGCCAGACAACTAAATTCTTGTAGCTCGATATGCGAAGATAGCGCTGGAATAAAACATACTTAACATTGCACACACCAATTTAACCTCCAACAACGCAACAAGCCTGGGAGCATTGGGAGCTACCAAACATATATTGGGTTTAATGACGTTCCTCTCTCCGATTCTCTCCCTGACAAAGTCGCGATACACGAGTGTTCATCACAACAGATTCCCTTAATACTCTATACCTGGTCCACACATAAGCGCAAAAAGCGGACCATGTCAGAAAAGGATACGGAAGGGGGGGAAACTCGCGCGCCCTGACCATCAACGAATCTTAGAGAAAAACATACGAGTCGGTAGTAACAGTGGCGTAGTGAGCTTAAGTTGTTGTTGCCTTTACAAGACACACAAAAGGATGCATCTACTACACGGACGCCGAAGAAGACGCCATCGACAGATTCTGTGAACGATATGACGAACATAACATCGAAATGGTTATTTCCTACAGAGATGAGGAGGCATTAACAATAATACATAACCAATTACCACCCGACCACAAAACCCAAATATTGACAAAGATATTGAAAGGAGTGCAGAACATTCACAATGTAAATGTTTACTTCACATTTTAAAAAGAAACAAAATCTTTAACAACTAATCAAGTACAAAAAGGCACGGACGACAAAGTCTGTGGTGTATAACAACTCAACAATTAAAAAAATACCATCATTGTACTGTGTTGACTAATTGGGAAGCTTCTTTAGTGCTTTCAGCATAGATACGGTCATTTTGCTTGTTATCAGTTAAGAAATGACCAGTGCATGTCTTATGCAAGATGCAAGTTCTAAGTCATTTCTTAAAATATAATATGATAACACCTAGACCCATGTCACATGGTCTAGGTGTTATTGTCATGTCTCGAGATAATTCCTTTGTTTTCCTTATCTGTGTTGTAAATAAACGATTTTGGACAGGATTTCTTTGAATTCATTCCATTATTGCTTTGATTGCTTTTTCGTACTAACACTATGTGGTAGGCCAGATCTTTTTCTGTCACAAAGCATCTGAGATGAGGTTTCATTATACCTGTCCAAAGCCTCATACATTTGACTTATGCCAATTGTATGCATTGTGTGTGTGGGTCAAAAACAGAATCCTAATAGAGTATGGCGGTATTGATGTTAGCTGTAGATGTCTTGCGTAAATTGACTTTATATTTTATTTTTATTTCAACAATTCCCATACAAATACTATATTCAATGTACGTACAGGACAAGGACCAGCGCTCGCTGGACACGGCGACGGCGCGCGCGCTGCTAGCGGTGCTGTTGCCGCGGTGGTCGTTGCGCGCGCCGCTGGGCGAGTTCCTGCGAGGGCGCCGCTACCGCGTCGTCAACCGTGACCAGTGGACTAACATACTCGAGTTCAGCCGCTCCGTGGACGCGCAGCTCCACGCCTACGACGCGGACGGCGCTTGTCAGTATATACATTTAAAATAGAAATATTAAGTATTTAAATACACTTTTGCATCACCTTTGAACCGTCAAATAAAAATAAGCAAGCTGTACTGCTTAGAACGCAGGAAAGAACTGATGCTCTTTTCTTTCGCAATTTTGCGTGAAAGGAAAATTTTGATCAAAATTTATTATTAAACAACTTAGTGAAAAGTGTGCCTCGGCGCTTAGAAGTTATTATTACAGTAAAAGGTTATTTTACTATACCTTTTTTCGAAATCCCACTTATTTTTGTCCTTGAAAATAATTTCTTTAATTCTTTTTCTACTTCCGAAATAATTTTTAAATTTAATAGAAACCTATATCATTTGTGAATTTCCTTAATCTTTATCATTAACAAATAATGTTAAATAAAAATTCCATTATATTGTCCAATTTTTTTTCCTATCAGTATCAAACAATCAATGTAAAAAATCTAACAATGCAATAACTTCTTGTCCTTCGATCCTTACCACTGTTCAGTATTTTAAACCATTTTTCATAATTATTCTTTTTCTAAATATATATCCTTGACAGTAACAAAATAAACACAAATATGGGCTTTGCATTTATTTCCTTTATCAAATATTAATTATTATTTATTTAGGGCCAGTAATGTTAGACGAGTTTGTCGAGTGGCTCCGCAGTGAGCGCGGTGAAGGTGGCAATGTATTAGGAGAGGGCACGAGACCGCCCAGCTGAGATATATGCAATATGGAAGGGGTGCAGGTAACGTGAAACAACTTTACCCTACGTTGTTATCTCACGGAACTCATCGCTCCGTTTTCGTACCACAGAGGATAAATAGAAATCATTTAAATATAATCATTCAGTGGCCAGTTGTGACGCAGGAGCACAGAGCACGCAATGCCACCAGAATTGAGCGAAAACCTAGTGTTAACACACTGTTCCTTATTCTCTGCCGAATTCTGTAGGCATTGCGTGTTGAGTGGCAAAACTCAATGCCGCTCTTTACCTCGACACCAGAGCGAAGAAATGGAAATATAAAATCATTTTTTTTATTTAAATATAATCATTTCCTGGAATGGAAATCGAACTCGCAACTGTTGCCATAAATCTCGTAATTACAGCTATTCTTAATAACTAATGAGTTTGCCATTCACGCTATTTCGTTCCCTACCTTCCGTCCAATTCTGTAAATATTACAGGTTGAGTGGTGGAACCCAATGCCGTGCTATGTCTTCTTGCCAGAGCAAAGAACGATAAATAAATCAATCCTTCGACTAGGGATCGAACCCACAACCTTTGTGCTTACAGCCAGTTGCTGTGCTGCTACATCATGTCATTTATCATATTTTCTTAATATTTATTTTTCAAAATTGTATTAAAATTTATTACAAGAATGTTAGTGTGTATTTGTGTACTACATAAAATTGTTAGTATGATTAGTTATAAATATATAGAGGCAGATGTGCTGCAGCCACACAGCGAGTGACTATAAACGCGATGGTTCGATCCCTCTCGGGGGATTGAATTATTTTCATTCTCTCTCTGATATGAAAACGAAAGGGTGGTATGGACTTTTACCATTCAACAAGCAATGTCACAATGACATTGGGAAAGCGAAGTGCGAAATTTATATTCCTGTATGTCCAATAGCGCTAGTGACCGGCGGTCGTCCAGGCGGTCGGCAGTTCGCTGTACAGTAAGTGTATATTGTCATTACGTATATGTATATTACGTCACAACTCTTCATACCCTCTGAACCCCGAAAATTACAAACAAAAAAAATAGTTATTAGTAGTAATGAGAAAATGTTTTTGTTGTCCCCAGTTCATTGTCATTATCATTTCATTATAGCTTGTTTTTATTAAAATGTGTTTGTTTAATACAATTATTTATGTATTTATGTATGTCTAATAGTAGCTTTAAATTGATTACAAATATTAGTAATAATTATATTATTTTTATATAAATATTTTATTCAGTTAAGAATTGGTTCACTTAATAAATAACAATGAATTCAACATGATTATTTTTATTTGTATTTTGTATCAATTATTTGAAAATTTAGGCAATCTCAAATACTCTGAAATAAATTATTGATTTTGTATAAGATGATAATTTATTTAATTTTTATTACCCACCGAATCAGTTTTATTATTTCAATTTAAAAAAATAGTACAACTTTTTTCTTAAGTGTCAAGTTTTATATATATGTCATACATACATACATACATACATATATATGCCAAAATTAGAATTTAGTGATCAAATTATGTGAGAAATGCTAATACGTACATATATTGGGAAATGTAAAAATAAAACATAGATGAAAAATGTAACATTTACATTAAAATTTAATTATTATATACTTGTTAGTTGTTTAGGATTATATCAATTGTTTTGTATAAATTGTAGTCTGTGCTATATCACACTTGATTATCAAAAAAACTTTTAATTTTCGAATATTACAAATTAATTCTTAAGAGTGATGTGGTACTTTCTAAATAATGAAATGATCGTAAACAATTATATGATTTATCAATTTATCCCCTAATTATCTTCATTAATTGTTTTTTTTTTATTTCATGCTCGAATCACAGAATCTATCGCATTCGCCAATTACAGATTTAATTTGGAAGATCAGATATTATTTTATACATTTTAAATTTAGACGATAACAAAGAGACATGTTCTAGCAGAATTAACATGAAAATGAAAACGAATTTTAACAGCAACTTTTGTAAATTAAATTCAATATATAGTAATAAATATGAAGTTTTAAAACTAAAATTTATTTCTTTTTTTTTTCATATATTAAATAAATTAATAATTAACATGTTTATTTAATTTACAAAAGTAGTTAGCTCTCAAACATTCAATGCCAGTATAATTTAAAATTTTAATCGTAAGTTATCAATATGAACTGGACTGAAGCTTACTTTTTAAGTGTCGCTTACTTCAGAGACTAATTTGCATTTTTTATAAAACTTGCATAATTCTAAAGCCTGTATGTTTCTATAAGATTTTGTAATCTATAGTAAAATTTTGCTTAATTTTGGCTCGAGTCAAAATAATTATTAATTAATTGATGCCGAAACTCAGTTTGTTTATTTAATTATATATGTGAAATAAACAGGCTTCGGAATTAATGAACGCTAAAAGCTCTGAATCAAGTTCCGATGGACTAGGTTGTCTAGTCTAACTAGGTTTAGGTGTAGATATGGTTTTTATAAGACATGTAGTTAGTATTTTCAAATTCTCTATGATTGTAACGAATACGGTATGTTTCTAAGAACGCAGTGTATACAAAATTTATTCTCAAACATTTTTAGGCCCCTTGTACCGAATGTCATTGCAAGAGAAATAAATCATTTAAAACATATTTTGTATTTTTTTTGCTTAGAATTCCTTTACTTTATTACTGGGAAATACTACTGTGAAAAAATATATGAGTAATTATATACTGGTTAGCAGTGTGAAATCAGTGAGATGGTTAGGGGTTTGGTTCCCACCAGAATAAATATATTAATATAAAGTAACATAAAACTTTAATAGTGTATATTGCGTGCGTTGCTTTAAATATAACTATAATTATATTCAAAGCAACGCACGGCACGGCAGAGTAGTGATAAAGAAATTGTTTCTGGCAACATTTGGTCAAAGTAAAAAAGTTTTGTATAAAAACAAAAATATTACCTAGCAGAATATAGTAACTGGTATAGTAATATATATTTTTTACTTGAAATTCAAGTATTTTATTAAACCTTCATAGATAAAAAGTAAGAAAATTTATTTTATAAAAAAACACACTATTTTACTTATATTTATTATAACTTTATTTACAATATCTATCAGCTTTCATTTTACTTCTCCGATCTAACAATGTTTCGTGCAGATTTCCTTCTACTTTTGCTTTTTTCAATTCTATAGTGCTACCCTCATTGATGCGGAGTTTCTTATCTTGAAACTTCTGAAACTTTTTACTGGAAATTGAAAATAATTTTTAATTAAACTCTTTTTATTCAGAAAATATAAATTATAACAAACTATAATTTAAAACATTTTTATGTTTCTTAATTATATAAAGTACACATTATTCCTACTAATTTGTCAACTGTTAAAATTACTAAAAACATATATAAAACAAGTCTCTAAGCACATAATTTGCACATAACAAACTTACACATAATTAACCTCCACTTCAGCTAAATCACCTTCCTCTTCCACAATTTTAGTATTATTCACTTCCCTACTCTTGTTGCTTCGTATGTTGCACATACTTTGTTTGCTTGCTGTAAAATCTCTGGCCACTACTGAGTCTTCCTCAGTTATTGTTACAAATTTACTTAGTGAGTTTATAATTGCTGTTTGGCCTGTAAGATTATTAATCTTGAAATAATATTTAAATAAAAAAAAATGCAATGGTATCATTATTTTATAAATTCTTTTATGTAATATAAGTTTTAAATAAGATCCAACTTATCTCTATTTCTCGGTAAATTAATAATATAGCTACAACAAAAAAATTATAAATCAATTACCATCTAAAGGAAAGAAAAATATTTATTAGTGCATACAAATTTGAACCCCCATTAGAAACCGTTGAGGGGCTCATATTGGCCATGATTAATTTCTAAATATATTCATTTAAATGTTAAAAACAATTACCATCCTGCCACACTGCCTCCCACTGTTCCATAGGTCCAACTGCATCCGATCTCCCTATTACAAGACCATCAGAAGAAGTCCCCAAATATTTTCCATAACCAGACTTCAGTGCAAATTTGTTTTCTCCAGCTGGAAAAGCAGTAAATATTTCTTCAGGTGAGGGCCCTTCACAGTCACCATGAGGAGCTCCAACAGTAAATAGACCGTTATCTAAAGCTGATATATATGCGTTATTCCCAAATTCTATAGCAACTGATCCTGTTATGTCTTCATATTTCTCTACTTTCCACCATCCAGCATGTTTAATACAATCTACGTCGACTTTTTCATCTTCTGTTTGGTCTTTCTTTTTATGCTTGCGTTTCTTTGCCCTGATTAAAAGTATAAATAAAGTAAAACAAAAGTTACGTTACAATATTTATTACATATTGTAAAATTTTACTACGAAAACCTAAGACTGGTCTGGAAAATAATTTTCAAAATAGTACTATAACCTCGATAACGTACTTGGGTTTATCACCTTTTAAAACTAATTTTCCACGCTTAACAGCTGCATATTCGTCACTCATTGTATAGTTAACTGTAACAAGTTCTAATTCATATTATTTTTATTCGCAATGCATGACATTTATAATTTTACAAATTTTGTTTATTTTTATAATGTTTCTAAGTAGTTTCCGTATCTGTGGCTGTGTGCTTGATTCATGATTGATTTACGTTTTTATCCAACCACAGACTAAATGTAATAAAACATAAGTCAACCACAGTTAATATTACAGAATATATATGATTTATAATACCTTTATGCTCTATCATAAGAAGCAAGCTGCAGCAAGGACGATGCTTTTTTATACATTATAGCGTGGAATCACGGGTTGACACCCGTGCGTCCGCGAACTTTCCTGAGGCGTTGCAGAGCCGCGGCAGACTCAACAACATTCTGAAGGCATTATTATATTGTACGCGTAGTGCGTTGTAGGCTGTAACTCCTCTGGTGTTGCACGGGGTCGTGGGCGGCGGGGATCACTTACCCTCAGGTGACCCGAACGCTCGTTTGCCTTGTCCTTTAACCATAAAAAAAAAAAGGCTCGACGCGTATAGGTCACTCACAGTCCACCCGAGAAAATTATTTTTATGGCCCAAGTACTTATATTGTATAACTTTATTCAGTAATGACCCAAAGTAATATCATTAGCCACCATGTCATCAGCTAGCTTAAGTTGTTGAGGCATTGGCATCTATGTAGCATCCAACATGGACGTTGCTAAGCCGCTCAACCAGCTGATTAAATTAGAGATTTAAAAGGGTAGGGGAGCTAGGCCCACCTTGCCTTACACTACACGTAAGAGTTTATTCACCCGACAAGGCACCCGCCCATCTCACTTGATTTTATGTTTTTTATACCAAAATTTAGAAAAATTCCGTACACTCTGCAGGTATAACCGTACCCTTCAACTTCTCCCACAGGAGTTCATGATTTACCAGAACGAAGGCTTTAGAGAAGTCCAGGAAGCACGTGTATACCAGCGTTTTCCTCTTGATGTATTACTTGACGGTATGCTGACAATAGCGTTTTCTGTAGAAGCACCTGGCTTAAATCCAAATTGGGCGTCATTAAGTTTTTTTTTT
>DWGR01002330.1:0-13883 GCA_018247715.1 Heliconius burneyi
CGATAATTATAGGTTCCCTAAGCCTAATAGATACTCGTGATAATACCAAGGCCATGGTCACGTACTGTAATTATATAAAAAGGCTATTAAGACTGGATGTTGTATGGTTATTGAATTTTGTACTGACGTATGCCATTAATAGGTATTCAGTTTGGCGGGCAGTTTTAAACAGCATCTCTACTTTAGTAGTTTTTTTTTAGTTTTGGAGAAAGCCTAGTGCTAAGGCCTTCCGCTTGCCATTTTCTGCTTAATTTTCCAGTAATTACGTCTAGAGTGGGACAGCTTAACGCCGTGTTTTTTCTCGTTATCAGAGAGAGGAAATTAAAATAATTTCCCTGCCCTGAGTAATCTACTACTACATATGTCGATGCCGTTTAAACGTTTAGATGCCGCTGAAACGCAATATAATGTGTATGATGGTATTAATTATATTATTTCTTAGTTATTCTCATTTCCCTGCTATGGTAAAACTATATGTAGGTCTCAAAGATATCGGAATATGGAGTGTCTGGACACTAGATTTTGCCTTTTCGTCTATTCTGCTATGAGCGGAACACAGCGTGGAGTTAAAACCTTACATAAATTTATTATATGTCTTTGGACTATATAGCTTTTGAGAAAAAAAGTTTTTTTTTCATTACTCCATATAAATCAAAGATTGACTGCCTCTCATTATAAGTATAGAATAAGATATTTACATTACAAAAATGACCAAAATCGAATTAACTAACACTTTATTAAAAAGCTATGTAAGTTACAAAAAAGTACTGAAATTCAACAATAGTTCGAATTTCAATATAATAAATAATTTATTACGTCATTTCAACGTGACGCTCGTATTACACATTACCAAAGAGAATACGATCCCAATGGCATATAATTTGTATTTGTTATATGTATATACGCTAATACGAACAGATTAATTGATTTCCATTAATAATATATATTTTTGTATAACTTAACGCTGTATCTCGCATATAACAAGGTGGGCAGAGGGAACCAGGGAACCTAGTGTTAGGGCACTCTGTTCCTTATTCCAATTAAATTTTCGTGACATTGAGTGGCGTAACTTAATGCAGCTTTTTGTTACCAGAGTGGACAAATGAACGGACATCCGTAGTGCTTACAGCCAAGAGCTGTGCCACTGCATCAGGACGATATTTAAAATAAGGTTCCTTAGATCACTAAAATATAAGTTTCTTAAGTCTGATTCAACGCAGTTATAAGATACTAGTAGTCCAACATTTATGTATCGCTTTTAATGTATTTTATGTGAAATTGTATTAGTGCCTCGTAAGTAATTACGCAATCGTTATTCAATGCAATGCAATCGTTGAAAAATTATAGCGATTGAAGCGAAGGGTTTGGTAAGAGAAATGAGCTTAAATAATTGTAAATTGCACCTATACTAAATACGATCCCATAACCATTATGTGTACAATTAGACAACTGAGCTATAACGGCATCGTTATTAATATTTGACGTTTATTAATCTCTTTTCCTCTTGTCCCTTGACTCATTACCTTTTGCAAGGTTCCGAATATCAATCGTAATAGATATTGAATATATTTGACTTATATTACTTATTGTTTCCTTTTATAGGTCCTTCGAGCTTTTAAGGTTTTGGGTAAAGTCATGTAGCATAAATAAAATAGTTTTTTTTGTATGTGACAAAGATACATTTGTAAATATTAATTTTGTTTTTCAACTTTAGGGATTTCCTCTCAGCAGGAAAGATCGAAAGTAAAGCCTCTGTTTTTCCGAGGAGCTTTAAAGGCTTTTTGAATGTCGTAACTCCTAGGCGGTTTCCAGGAGGCGCGGGTTCGAGTCCCGCTTCGTTCAAATTTTTATACGTTTCTCACATATCCGTTCTAAATAAGAATTAAAATAGTTCAGATATAGTTATTTCGCGAAATGGTGACCGAGCCCACAATCCACGCGTTTACGAGTAGCTACTGTTCTGATCCCCCAGTGGTGACCAAACCTACGCATGATCATCACACGAGAGAACGAACTAATTTCATTTATGCAATTCGGTATGATAAATAACGGCGTTGAGTTACTATACCCCGTTTAAAACGCAGTGTCCTAACACTATTGCAGTATTTGGGCCATTTGGGCTTAGGATCATATAATTTATAGCTCTGAGTTTATTCTAAAGCATGTGGTGCAAAAAAGTGTTTGTATTAGTTTTTTTTTGATTATATACTATTTTATTTTATTTTTTATATAATATCCTAATTTTCAAGTTTAAGTATTATCCTCTTGGCGATTACATATAAAAATAAAATTTTCTCTATACATTTCAGTCACGTGAAACATCGTCATTTAAGCCTCGTATACAATTAAACAATGTCAATCTGACGACATTCATCAGTTTTGTATACGCTTAAGTACTTACTTGTACATATATGGATACTGTCACTGGGAACTGTTATAATAATTGAATAACTGTTATTAACTAATTAAATGACTGAATAGTTATCTTATATCAGTTAAAGCTCATAACAAGATGTTGAAGCCAGACGTGGTGCAGTGGTATAAGCGTGTAATTGTACACTTGTCAGTTTGTGGGTGTGGGGATCGATCGAGGATTTTTTTCTTTGCTCTGGTATAAGGCATCTAGAACACGCCGTAAAATTGTCAACGGAGGTTTCTTAACGGGAACAGAGTGTCTTTACTATTGTTTCGCTAGTACTTTTTGCCAAGATAGATCGTGAAGCTAAAAAAATGTGTGGGTCAGCGTATGGCTTTAATTGCTACGAGTTCCGTCCCTTCTTTGAACAATAATTATACTTTGTGTAACATCTTGAATTGCAGCATTTTCTTTTACTGCCGCGTTTTATGTGTATTTTTCTATATACAGAATCTATATTATTATAAAAATCGAAATTAAAAGTATTATTATAAAGATGGATAAAAAATTATGTTTGCTAATTTTAGAATATATATAAATGCCTAAGGTAAGTCAGGAAATAAATTTAATCGAAATATAGGCTTGAATATATAAATAATATATTAAAGGTAACTAGCGTTTTGTAAATTATTTAAAAAAAATATATAATTAAGCAAAAAATATTCAATTAATTTTGTTTTAATGAAATTAAGATCAATCACAACATTGTCGTTATACAAAAATATATATATTTATTTTATTTTATTTATTTTATATTTCTTTAAAAAACAAGTATTTTGAAATTCAATAAATAAAGATTAAAATGCGCTATATATACATAGAAAAAATATATTAAACCGTTATATGATTACCAATATCCGTACTAAATAATTTTACCACAATTATTTAAAAAAATATATAAAAACACATCACATATCACAACCACGTTAACCAACTTTCAAACAAAAATAGAAATCCGAATTCCGCGCTAAAATTATAATTACTAAGACCTTCACCTACATTTCGACCCAAAAACACAAATAAATGTAAATTTTACTTTTAAATACCAATAATTATTTCATTTATTATATTAACACGTATGTAAAATATCGGAAATTTTAATATTTTTAGTTCGAAATGTTTCTTTTTTTACATGTATAACACTTACTGTAGTGCGCGCGCCTATCAAAACTACACTGGGTTCTTCCGTCTAAAACGATCCACACTTTTGCTCTATCTAAAAAAAGATTGAACATTCAGAATATGTAAGCGTAGGTGAGAATTATAATAAAACACTCTACTGTTACTATTTTATTTTATTCGTAATTTATATTCTTATTTCATATATTAAATACCTAGATGACATAATTTAGCGGAGTTGAGTTCCGCCATAAATTTTGGGCGGCACCTGATACTAGATTTACTCTGTCTACTGCGTTGCATGCGGGATAGAGCGTGACGCTAACAGTTATAGGTAGAAAGTTCGAAAAATAGACATTTGTACTTAATAGGTCAAATTCTACGTTCTCTTTAATAGCTGTATCATTACGTTGCGGGTTCGATGAATAAAGATTATATAAAAAAATCGATATTTCAATATACCTTCACACTTTATCCCGTACATGATAGTAGGCACTGTAACCAAGTGTGACCCTGACTTTCCGGAACATTTCTAGACATTGCCTGTTGAGTAGCGGAAAACTCAATATCGTGAATTGTCTACCGGATATATGAAAATAATTTAAATTTCATAGATTATAATAATCCTTTCCCCAAGCTTATATTGAATTCACAGCCGTCCTGTTTGTAGACATAATGCCAGCTGTCCCACTGCGACCTATCCAGGACAGCTGAATTTGTTGTACAAAAATTACAATACTACTCTTACAAAAAAGAAAGCTAAGAAAATTTCTTAAAACAAGTTTATTACTCCTTCACAGTAAATTACCAATCAATTTCTATTTAAAATGTACTTATTTAAATTTTATATTACAATCATAATGTGTTTTGGCACGTACTTGGCAGAGACTGAGACGTGGGAAGAGGGAACGATCAAATAAAATGTTTCAATATCAGACTTTTGGCTTAATCATCTGTTGGTAGAGGTCGCGGGTTCAAGTGCTGCTTAATACATTTTTTTTTAAATACACAACAAAATGAAATTAAAAATAAATAAGTATATCGTTGCGCACATGTAATTCCAGTCGTGCAACGTCCATTGCTGGACATAGACATCCTCCCAGCATCTTTATGACGATTGGTCGGTATGCATATCAAAGATTATAATATACGTTATATCCCCATCTATAGCAGGGTAGGCAGAGTGTCTTAACACTAGGCTCCCCTAGTGTTAAGACAAAAAGAAAAGAAATGCAACTATATCTTTATAATCAGATGATGCTTATAGCGTCATATGTAAAATGAATCATTACATTATTTCCCTATAAGTACACTTATGTATGTCGTTGAAATTAATAGTCATGTCTATTTCCTTTCACGCTTTATCCCGCACAGTTAAATATAATAACCCCGTATAGCTGGAATATAATTGAATATAAGTTGGAGAGTTTGTTTAGTTTTTTTCTAGGTTTTCGCTGTATCAGGGTACACACATAGCAGGCTAGGCAGAGGGAATTATTTACATAATATAATAGAACATTTTTATCACACAAACAATAATAAAAAAGTACTTAAATTCCAGTAAAAGTATAAAATATAAAAATGTGTAAGCAAAAACGGTGTTATTGCTTCAAGCAATCTCTGAAAGGCTATCGTTGATGAAGAAACAAGTAGAAGAATTATTTGGAAGTAAAAAGGAGATACGAGTACAAAAATGCAGGGAAGTTTAAAAATCTAAATATTTTTAAAAATATAATAAATAAAAAAGAATATAATCATTTAAGTTTCTTTTTTAAATTTCTCGTTGTATCCCACAAACAAACATGTAGGTAGAGAGAAGATGAGACTCTAGTGTTGAGGAGACACGCTGTTCCCATTATTACAATTCCGTTCCCCATTTTCCGCTGAATTCTGAAGACATTGCGTGTTGAATCTCGGAATTTAGTTCCGCGCTTTGCCCAGGTACCGCAGCGAGGAAAATGAAAATATTATGCTCGTATTATTTATTTTTCGAGTGGGATTCGAACCCATCTACCGCGTTTACAGTCTTTGTACGACTGGCCTCATCTGGACTTTAAATTAAAATCAAATCAATTGGTTTTGATAATTAATGTTATATTGCAGTGTGCATCGTAATTAGTAATAGTTTATTGACCAAATATGGTTGATTGGCTTGTCTTAGAATCATCACATCAGAATCACATGCCGGATGAAGGATAACAGATGACAAATGGGTAGATTCAAAAATTGTATTAGCTTTATTTAAAAAAAAAAACAATATAAACTTTCAACACCTATTTCATCCATGTAGTGATAAAATTTATCAAATTTATCAATATCCCTTTGTGGATGTCGCGATTACGAAAATAAACATCTGTCCAAATTTTACCTTCGCGTGCGTCTTACCTCAGTCAGTGGAAACATGTCAGTGGATACATGTCATATATATATATATATATACAAATGAATGCAATACATGTGTTCGGGACATTGGCAATTCCAACAAAATTATTCGTTATTATAGTTATATTTTTAAAAAATAGTTTCATTTAATACCGCAGCATTTCCTGTGTTGTAATGCTTGGCATGTGGACAGCTTTAGCTTTTATATTTAGTTCGGCCAGGTATGGCGGTCTCAGCTTCTACCTGATGTTTAATTTTATTTCTTCATTGGTTTTATATGAAATTACGGTGTATAGGCGTAAAATAATGAAAGTGAAATTTCAAATAAAAATATATATATGCTTAATTTAAATCGTAACATTTGCTGTCGTGCCACAGCGACACAAGGGTGTGACTGTAACGCGACGGTTGTGAGTTCCATCCCCACTCGAGGAGGTGAAATATTTATTTAAGTTAATTTTTTCATTTCTTCGCTCTGGTGTCGAGGCAAAGCGCGGCGTTGAATTCTGCCTGCCTCCAGAATTCGGCAAAAAGTAGGGTATGGAGTGTCATAACACTGGGTTCCCTCTACCTACCCTGCTGTGCGCGGTATACAGCGTGAAGCTGATTTATTTATTTTTTTGTATAGTTTGCTTTTTAGAACTTCAAGGACCTTGCAGCATAGATGTTACTAATAATATTAATTATGCCGTCGTCATGACATGGGATAGAATTTGACAGTGAACGTGACAGTTATGGGTTTGATCCTATTCGGAGGAATTCATTATTTCTATTTCTTTCAACAAGCAACGTGCCTTAGTACAATATTTAAAAGTACAGTAAAATATTTAAAATCATAAAAAATCTTATAAATAAGTAATATTTTCAACGTTAAAATATACTGTAAATATTAAATTTTATGAACAAACTTTATCCGGTGTCCTTCACGGAAGAATTGTGAACTTCATTTTTTTTTAAGAAAGGTTGTCACTGTGAATTCCATCATCGCAATTGACACTTTAAATTTTTACTGGTCTTTTTATTTTAGCTTATGATTTAGTAAAATTAGACATAAATTAGGAACACAGTATTCGTTGCTTATAAATTTTACAATACAACAATGCTCGTGAATAAACGGCGTCGTAAGAAAGTTTAGACATTGAATAATGTGAGGTTGGAATTTCAAATTTTCTTCTCAATTTGGTATACTTTGTATTGATTTAAATTTAAAACAGATCAATTTGTTTTGTTTAGCTTTCACGCTTCATCCGGATAAACTCGGATTTCAGCAGGATAGACTAAGAGAAGCTACTGCAGAAAGTTTCAAAAATTAAAACGCGTTTTGAGTTTCTTGCAGGCTTTTCTCAATAAAACTGCCTTCGGAACGGTGATAGTTTTTTGTTTATATGTTCATTCGACGATTCAAAAGTGTTATTTGAATAAAGAATATTTTTAATTTGAATTTCCTTTAGTGGGGATCGAACCCTCAACCGTAACGTTACATTTACACCCTTGTGCCCCTGGGCCACGACGGTCTTGTAACAATAGCGAGAAAATAATTCATTCTCCCGTGTGAGAATCTACAACACAACACGACAGCTTCACATTAGAATTTCAAAATTTCTTCTACATTTGACATACATTTAAATATTCTTATTACTTATCTGTTATTTTATGTAACATATATTATCACTGTTTTTAAGCGGCTTACATTATTCCTCTTATAACAGAGTAAATAGAAAGAACAAGTGAAGATTGCAGTCTCCGTTTTCTGGTGAATTCGAAACATTAAGTCTATAAGGCAGAACTAAACGCTTTTAATTTGTATGAAAGCCGTCGTGTTCACACGCCGCATGGGACTTTAAACCAAAAAATAAACTTACATTTTCATTATCCTTATATAATTATAATATTTTCATCAAACTTTATTACTACACACTATAATTTTAACGACAACCCGCGTAATGTCGCGTAACAGCGTAACAGCGTGCGGTCTCTGTACATTAGTTGTGCTACATTAACTTATGATTAAACGATGATAGTGGGTGATGGATGCGTTGTTGGAGCGAACATGATATAAATTAAACTTTTTGGTAATTTTGAGTTCGTTTTTGGATGGTGTGGAGGAAATTGAGGTTGTGGATTGTGATTGTGAGCGGAACAGTTGTGGGTTCGATTCTCATTTTGGTGATTGAGTTATTTTCATTCTTGTTCTGGTATGAAGACTAATAGTGATGTTGAGTTTTGCAATGCATTAAGAAATTTATCAAATATTAAGCGGAAAGTGGGTAACAGTGTCTTCAAAAAAGGTTTTTTCTGTCTACCCTACTATGTTATATACATATATGATACAGCATGAAACTTAAAAAAAATACAGATTTACAGTAAAGATTTTGAAATTAAAATACAAAATAAATCGAAAATACTATACTCGTATTTAATATTTTGTAAAAGCTAAAATGTATGGGCGATCTTGTAATCCGCTTAGAAACTTTTACATATTGAATAATGGACATGAGCACTACTGCTAGTAATAGTGTTGATTACTTTTTAAAAACTTTTAAATATTTTTGATTCTTTAAAGCGAGCGAGCTTTTATCTACGAGTGCTAATTAATCTGAGCTTCTATAAAAATATATAGTACATGTAAGTTACAAATGCAATATAAAAATATATGTATATTTCTAAAAGAATTTGAGCACATGATCTATTACATAAAAAGATTTGTGATTAATTGAGGCCAGTTGTGGCCCAGGGGCGCTTGTGTATGATTGTAAGCACGAAAGGTTCTGGGTTCGATATTCCCTCGAGGAAATGATATATTTGATCTTTGCTCTAGTCACAAGGCAAAGCGTGGCGTTGATTTCCGTCTCTCAACACGCAATTCCTACAGATTTCGACAAAAAATGGGGAATGGAAATGTTTTAATGGGAATGTAGTGTCATAACACTAGATTCCCAGGTTCCCAGGGATTTGAATAGCAAGGCCTCGTCTTTCTATTATCTAACATATGTACTCGTATTCATTTATACGGAACGCAACAAGCTTAAGTTTTAAGAAGATTCTGCGGACAGAGGGGTACCAAATTTGGCACAATTAGAATTTATATAGAGTAGAGGTGCATCTTTTAATTTTTGTAAATGCAATATTATTTAAATATTGCATTAATAAAAATTAAAAGATGTGTGATGACATGTGGACGAAAATGTTAACATCACGCTTTTTCCCTTAGTAGATCTAATTTCAAGAGGCTTTTTTCCCAACTTTCCGAAGAATTTTCGAAACGTTTGTTGGCGGCGGAGTTCAACGCCGTGCTTGGTCTTCAAAAATATGCGTGTAGACGTATATAGAGTGTGACAATATAAATGATATATTTAAAAATAATAAATTAAAAAAACAGGTATAAAGTCTGTAAATGCGACTGATTGTGGGTTCAATCCCCACTCGAGGGAATGAAATATTTATTTTAATTTATATTTCCATTTCTTCGATTTGGTATCGAGGCAAAAATTGGCGTTAAGTTCCGCAATTCAACACGCAAAGCCTCTAAAATTTGACGGAAAGTGGAGAATGGAGTGTCTTAACACTACATACTCTCTGCCACCCCCGCAGTGTGCGGGATGCATCGTGAAGCTGATTTTTTTGACTATTATTTCCATTTCAACGTGGAATAAGTGTGCTAATACGTTTGTTCTACGTAAGTACCATCTCAGTATTTAGTTTAGTAATGGTGGCTATATGGTAGGGTGCTCGGTGAACTTTGAAATTGTTCTTCAACTTGAAAGCTCGAGTTTTATAATATGTACCTCACTTACGGACTAACTTCCACATGTCTCTTTTAACTTTGCTTTTACAATTTGTTCTAAAATATTTAGTTTTCTGGTTATTTTAAAAGTAAGTTGTACTTACGTAGAGGCCAGTGTTACAAGGTCGTGCGATGTTAAGCACGACGGCTTGTGGATTTGATTACCACTTGAAAATTTAAAATAATAAATGTTCATTTCCTGTGGTAACGTGGCAACGCGCGGCGTTGAGTCCCGCCGGTGCAAGCGCTATGACTTCAGAATTCGGCGGAAAGTGGGGAACGGAAGTATCTTAATGGGAAGGTAGAATCCTAACAAGTCGATCGGCTCGGTCTTGTAAGAAAACATATTTCACCACCTTAACACGTAATATTTTAAAAATTGATCGGTTAGAGTAGAACTAAGTGCCTTTAAACTTAGTTCCGTCTGCTTCCGTTAACGAAATCCTTGTAATTTCTCCAAAATTGATACAACTTAATCGAATATTTCATTCGACTATTCAAATATGCTTGCAAAAGTTAATTTAATAAAGATTACTACTAAAAATTTGCCTTTGAATTTGAACCAGTAGCATAGAATTATATATGGTCTTATAGTTCGACGTAGCCGTGTAAGACTTCAAACTCTAATCCATTAACCCCTCAAGCCACAAGGCTTAGTTCATTGTATACGGTATAGAATTTAGCTCTACGCTATATAATTTATTATCATATATTCTCTGTCACGTATGCAAGTTGAATGGCAAAATCCAACGCTGCCTTTTATTTTGCAAAACTGAGGAAATTATTCACTCAAATGGAAATCGAACTCACAACCATTACGTATACAATCATTTTTTTTAATTTCACTCTATATCCCTCGCATAGCATCACAGGCAAAGGGAGCCTTGTGAACCTAGTGAACCGAAGGAACATAGTGTTCAGAGACTCAGTTCCCCATAAAACAGACATTCTTGAGGCATTGCCTATTAGATAGCAGAACTTAATCCCACGCTTAGGTTCGTTACCAGAGCCAGTTTTTCCTTGATAAAGAATCCAACCCACAACCACCGTTGCGTGTACAGTCGCACGCCTGTACCCCTGCGCCACGACAGACTCAAATGTACTCTATATAGTAACTATTACAGCTTATTTTACTAGCCATATGTACACTTGTACGTTTTAAGTGACGTCATTAATCTCAATTCATGTAGCTTTGGCAAAGGTAGTGCCGATATTTGGAGGATCGTGGTAGTAAATAAGAGTGTCTTATGATATAATTTAGTCAGGTTTGTATTTAATATATCCTGTCCTTACTTAGCTTAGAAGATTTGTTCTTCTATGTGATTATTTTAATGATTTTATGTGTTTTATTTTTGATGTATCCTGTGTATCCCGTTCCCGCTACATTGCTCAATTTTTGAGACATTGCGTCTTTAATGGCGGAACTGAACGTCGTGTTTTGTCTTCTTACCAGAGCGATCCAATAAAAATAGTTAATTTATTAGAGTTAAAATTGAAACCAAAACCGTTGAGTTTACAGTAAACGGCTACGGCCACGATCTGCAATTTCTTTAAATATTTTTTATATTTCTGAGCTATATTCATACGACTTAATATAAAAATTCCACGGTAATAAAGTATATAAAATATCTACAAAATGAAATTCTTACTGCAACGCCTGCATTTTCATATATTAACACAGTTACTAATATTACGACCGAGTCAGATATAATTTGTTCTTTCAGCTTTTACCCAAACGAGTGACATTCTATATTTGATGCGGCATCTCAGTTATAACTGAGAGTTATAACTCTTAGTTATAACACTTCACTTCACTTCGCCCGCTTGGTCTTAAAAGCATGTAAAAGCTAGCAGATATATTAATTGTAAGGAATGTCAAATTTGACGAGTGACCTTGTTTCTCCATTGCATCGTATTATTAAACATGCAGTAGCATTTCACGTTTGCCAATATAAACAGATTGTGGATAAAATTAGATTTTATATAAATAACCTTAGTATTACGGAATATTAGAAGTATGCTGGAGCTTTTGAGGTGTTAATTTTGAGTATTTATGTAATACTAATTCTAGCTCGCTACTTCGTTTGCGTGAACTACGTCATATCTACTTAAAATATAAACTGTCGTGGCGCAGCGGCACAGCGTCTAACTATAGACCTAATTTTGGGTTCGATTGCCACTCAGAGAAATTAATTATTTATTTTCCTCACTCTAATAAAATAAAATTCAACGTTCCCTCTAACTCTAATACGAGTAGACACAGGGAACCTTGGCAGAAGGATCCTCTCCTATGTGGTAAAATACCCAGGCATAACGGGTAACGGTAAAAAACAAATTAAATGGTGATTATAAACTTTCCAGGCTTCTCATATAAACCGGGTTAATGGGCATAATTCAGTATAAAAATAACACTAGAACATAATACTGGTGAATTATTAAAATATTTCCACGAGAGAGCCACAACATCAGGTCAACTCCATCCCGGGGGATGAAGAAACGTAAGTTTGTTTGAAAATAAAAACAGAAATGCTATTTCGTGTTGTGTACGAGTATATAGCGTTTTATAATAATTATTGTGTTTTGTGTATATTTTGTGTAATTTACTTAATATACTAAGCTATACAATACATAAGTTAATGATTGCTTAATTGCATGCGATGATATTTATTTAGCTGTAAAGGGTTAAAGTGCGGCATTGAGTTCCGCTACTCAACACGCAATGTTTCGCAAATAAAGCAGCTAAATTTTTAACCTATATACGTCTTTATATCAGTTTTAGATGTAAAAGATAGATCTGCCATCAAAATTTTTAGCCAACCCGAAATTGATTGAGCTAAAATTGTGGGTTCCATCCCCACTCGAGGATGTGAAATATTTATTTACGCTTATATTTCCATTTCTTTGCTCTGGTGTTGAGGCAAAGCGCGGCGTTGAGTTCTGCCACTCAACACGTCTTAAAACTAGGTTCCCACTGCCTACCCTGCTGTGTGCGGGATACAGCGTGAGCTTGTATTTTTTTTTTATAATATATTTTCAGGTTTAATTTAGGCAAAATTTATCTGAAACCTGCTGTATCTATCAAAATGACTAGTTATTTTCTTACTCACACGTTGTACTTTCACTCTTAGTTTTTCCCACATAACAAAGCAGACAGAGAGAGTAAGAGTATTACAACACTCTGTTCTTCACTTTCCATCTAATATGCGAAATATTACGAGTTTAGTAGCGCAACATAAAAGCATAAAATGAATAATAAAACATCGCATAAACAACTTTACTCAAGGATAACATTAAAATTAATATTGAAAAGGTATTCGTGCGACGGTTGAAAAACTGTATAATGATGTTAACTCATGTTACCTTAATATCCCATGGGTGTGCCCCTTACCTGGCTCGAATATACCATTTTGGTGAGAAAAATGATGAAAATACGTGATTTTATTATATTTGAATCTCGTTATCTGCATGAGATTGTGTTGAGTTTACCTTGGAACATTATTTTTTCTTTTTTATCAGATTATCAAGAAAGAATGTACACTTAAGGTGCTTTAGGGCAGCGACAAAGGGTTTCGTTTTAAATACGATAGTAGTGGGTTCGATTTTCATTGGTAAAATAAGTTACATTGATCGTTATGGTTACAAGACAAATAAAAAAAAACAAAATTACCAACATTGCATGTTAGGTATAAGAAAATAGTACTTACTATGACGGCCGATTTCTCAGTCACCAAAAAAAGTTCAAAATGTTGTTTGATGAGTGACGGAATATACAGAACATATTAAAGACCGCCATTTCACTTGCATAACCTATAAAATGTATAAGCACGTTATTTCCGTTTCTGTAATAATTTCGGGAATCATCCTTTATTGTTCTACTATAAATTTCAACTATAAATTTCAAATTTCAGCTTTCCACGCTAAAACCATTAGGTTTCCAGCTTTCGTTTATTATTATTACTATTTCACATTAGTTAGGATACTCTGTTTACCATCAAAACACGTTCCCCACTTTTCGCTAAATTCAGGAGATATTGCATGTTGACTGGAGTTCATTGTCATCTTATTATAGCTAATTTCAGACGCTATAATAAGATGAAAATGAACTAAAATATGAATGGAAATGGAACTCACAACCTGCCACGTTTCCAGTCTCAAACTTGTGCCCCTTTTTATGAAAGAGAC
>DWGR01002331.1:0-13882 GCA_018247715.1 Heliconius burneyi
AAAGGCCGGCAACGCACCTGTAGCTCCTCTGGGGTTGCACGGGGTCGTGGGCGGCGGTGATCACTTACCATCAGGTGACCCGAACGCTCGTTTGCCTTGTCCTTATACCATAAAAAAAAAAAAATATCTATAACAAGCAAAGGGAACCTGGTGAAACTTTACTGTAACTTTACAAAATATATTTTTCGGATCTTCATGATACTATTATTTTCTTTCAGATTAATGATTAATTCCACGTAAGGGAAGGGAATCTATTGTTTAGACACTCAGTTCTCCGCTTATGACCCTAATTCAAGACATTAGGAATAAAATGAAATAACTCAATATTTATTTTACTAGAGCAGGTAATTTAAAATAGTTTATTATTAGGATTTGACCACAATAGTCATATAAAATTAAATTTGTGATATTATAGTATTAGATATGATTGTTAATTAATATAATAAATTTCAAAAAATAAATAGAGTTGCTTCTCCTAGTTATTGACAAGAATGTGTACAATCATAAAAAAAAAACGTTAAATTACTGCCCATAAATTGGTAGAAGGCATCTAGGACGATGTTCTTTGCCTAAAAAACGACTTAGAGTATGAATTCTATTATACAACTATAACATAATTTACACTAATTAATTGCATAACATTTCAAGTGGAAGCAATACAGCTGTTTTATCAAGAGCCGGTTGTAAGAGACGAGCTTTGCGTTGCTGCAGACAGCGTACATTGTAAGGAGATTGCTTAGACTGTACGTAATGCCTTTGGTACCGATGGCACACATATACATAGGTATTTAATTTACGATCATATATAAGTACTTTGCACTTACCCACTTCCACGGGTTGGCTGGAAGAGATCTCTTCTAGAGATAAGTCCACCTTTATATATGTCATTTCGCAATGTATGTTTTATTTTGTATTAATTTGGTGCAATAAAGAATCTTATATAATTACTAGAAGCCCTTCCACGGCTTTCTCCGTTTGAAGTTTACAATCATGTATTGAATTTATTTAATTACTTTTGAGTTCTGATATAATAGGCTTATTGAGCATTTATAATGATTATAATATAAAAAATTCTAAGGTTACAAAATGGTATTTTTTTATGTTAATAATATATGTATATTTAACGCATGCACACACGCATACTTCTATATAAATAATATATTTATATAGAAATCTGCGTGCTGTAACTCTCTATATGTTTCTCTTGTACAGTCAAGCTTCCATTCTCCACTTCCCAAAGAATTCTCGAGGAATTGCGTGTTGAGTGGAACTCTACGCCAAACTTTACCTCGTTGTCAGAGCGATGAAATGAAAATATAAAATATTTTATTTCCCCGGGTGGAAATCGAACTCACAACCGCGTTACAGTCACACCCCTTGTGCCTCTGCGCCACGACGGCCTTAGCACACATCAGAGATACATAAATTATGAACTAAAAATTAGTTACATAAAGTTTTCGCGAAGGTACTGTTTACTCGAACTTTCAAGGGCCAGCAGACCCATAAATAGCCGCTCCACGTCGTATTTCGCGGAAAGGTGGCCGTCCTTCTGCCTGATCTATGCGCTGTCCGAATATAGAATTAATCTTACTGTCCTCTGAATGGATAATGCTAATACGCTATGAAATAACTTATGATAATATTAAAAGAATTATGTATAGAATATAAGTAATATCCTCTAGAGGGTGATTAAAAAGTTAAGTGGTACGATGATATTAATTAATCTTTTAATTTAAGTACTAAGAATGTGTGCAAGTTAATGTATGCTAATTCTACTTTGTATTCTTAAATTAATTAAATATTGATGTTTTTAATACTTCTACTAAAGTGATACAAATAATATGATTGCATTAGGTGATGACGTATTTACCAGCATACTATTAATCAGCTTCACGTTTTATCCTGCATACAACAGGGTAGGCAGAGGGAACCTAGTGTTAAGACACCCCATTCCGTTTTTCCTTTCCTACCGAAATTATGAGACATTTGATAGGCATTATTCGATGCCACTTTCCTTTTTTATCTTGAGGTAACCCTTTTACGGATACGCTGTCCTCGAGTGGGTTATGTGGGACTCATGGACCGACAGATGTAGACCGTCCACACCCAACAAAACCTGACGATGCTCCTCTTCGATCGCTACAGGCCGTGTCTACGGGAGCCAAGAATTCTTCTATAACCCCGACGGGCCACGTTAAATCCTGCTAAGAGAAAATGAAAATATTATTAATTTTACCGAGTGAGAACTGTACCCATTACCATCACGCTAACAATCACACGCTGTGCCACTGCGTCACGTCGTTTTAGTACGTAATATATGAAATATTTTTTTTTAAATTGAATTACAATAACATAGTTATAATCATAAATATGTAGTATATGGAGATTTTATTCAAATTATTATTGAACCTGCCATTTTGTATAATATCATATTTATAGAAATAGCAAATTTACAATGCAGCTTATTGTGTGACTGAAGGCTATTTATACTAATGGAGATTTTTATATTATTAAAAATCATATTCCGCGGCGTAACAAGTGTCTCTAATATTTGTAACTTTAATACCGGTTTTGGGTTCCATCTCCACTCAGAGTGAAAAATATTTTTTTATTTTTCCGTTCTAGCAAGTTAACCTACAATGCCTTGAAAATCAACCCAAAAAAATAAGGAAACTCAAAAAAAAAACACATTTATAATAGATAAATAAAATAATATAGAGTGCAGTTATGTTTTAGTACTTTATACTTTAAGCGAACGAGCGCTTAAATACCACATATACATTGAATAGTAAAACAATATTTTTCAAATCAAAGTAAAATTGATCGAATTAAGTCAGCGATACTGCTTAATATCCTCAAAAAATACATTACATTATCAAATATATTATATTATATACTAGAAACTCATTTTCTTTTATTCTTAGTATTGACTAGATGGCGTTCAAAATAGAAAATATTCATTAAGGAACTATGTTACTTATAAATAGTAGTAGTGTCTTAACACTACGTTCTCCCTCTCTGATAAATACAAAAGCGTAAAGCTCGAAAAAGGTATGTTTTAATGCTTGTGCCTTAAACGAGTCACCTGATTACCGAATTTACCTCCGAATCAAAACCAAAACAACATTTTTCAAGATAACAAATGAAGTCAACAAAAATGCCTAATATCCTTAAAGATGACATTACATCTCCAAATATGTTACATTATACACAAGAAACTCATTTTCTTTGATTTTTGAGTATCTTCCACTTAATGGCGCTCAAAATCGAAAACATCCATTTACGAACACTTTATTATTTATAGATCGTGGGATCAAACGCTTTTATAACGTACCCGTCGCACTTCATTTGGAGCGATTGATGTTATACTTTATTGGTTGTTATAGAATTTCTGAGTGGTTTATATTTTATATTGAATATTTGGTTTCTTATAAACGGTGAATAAATCGCCTTCTTGGATTGTGGTACTCAATAAGCCAAGGCTTCATTAAATACTAATTTCAAATGCTTTAATATTGTGTTATTTTATTCGACTAACATATTATTGCATTGGTTTTGAAATATTAATAAAATAATGAATTAGCTTATTTTTTTAGCTTGACGCTGTATCCTGCATGTAGCAGGGAAGGCGGCGAGAGCCTAGTGTCACGTCCGCTCCCCACTTTCCGCCTAATTCTGTAGGCAGCTTTAGCTACGAGTACATATTAATTTTTCATTTCCTCGAGTGGGAATCGAACCCACATCTTGTCGCGCTTACATTTTACACGCTAGTATTCTTGCAACACATCTGACAATTATTTCAGCACTTAAAAACTTGAAAAAATGAATTGATTTAACTTGAACAATAAAGACAAAGGATTTGAATCCAACAACTAAATAAATAAAGTCTGACCTAAATGTGGAAAACTGAGTAGTTGCTCAATTGAGTCACTTTTTTTATGGAAAAAGCATGGCAAACGAGCGTACGGGTCACCTGATAGTAAGTGATCACCGCCGCCCACGACACCGCGTAACACCAGAGGAGCTACTGGCGCGTTGCCAGCTTTTGTGGTGGCTGGGCCCCGGAACCCGGCATTACCTAATGCGAAACGCAGTGCCATAAAGCCACTACTTCACGCCGGTTTAAAATGCCGGGGGTGGTAATGATCCGGTCGAGTCTGCCCATGCGTGTCGCCATTGCTGGCGGCGTGACTCTCCCACTCGAACTTTAGTCGCCTCTTACGACACCACCAGTACCAGAGTGATCCTATTCTAAGCCGTGAACACACGGCTATAATCAGGAAAATATGTTGGAATATTTTGTACATTGATATGAAAAGCAATAAAATCTTTCAGAGAATCTAAAACAAGAATCAACGGCGACACTAACGGAAGGAGTTGATGTAATGTGGAAACTATATAAACTTACTTATTTAGAAAACGTATAAAAAATTGAATGTAGCGGGACTCGAACCCCGCCTCCTGGTAACCAACCAGGCACTCTTACCACTGAGCGCCCGGTCATTTTCCAGGAGAAAAACGACCGGGTTCCTTTTGCGATTTCTTGATATTCCTCTCTAATTAGTGGATCTTGAAACTTCCAGCTTCTTCAGACTTCAGGCTCCAAGTTTAGACACCTCGTGTAGCTGCGCCAAGCTGCGAACAGACCCCTTATTCTAGCAACAACTAGATAGTGATCTGTTCAGATCAGAACCCCTAAACACTAGCGTGTCCATAACTTGGTTTCGAATTCGCTGATCCACTAGGAACACATTAATCATACTTTTCTCTTGTTTTCGCTCCTATGTATACATGTGAATTTGTTTGTGGTCAAACATCGTGTTTGCCACAAACAAATTTCTTTCCTTGCAAATTTACAATATAAGCTTTCCAGCCTCCTTTATTCTCTTGTCACAATACTGACATAGCACTCCGTCGTAACTGCTTCGCGCAGTTCCAACCTATCCGTTCAAATCACCACGTATTATTAATTTTCTCCCAAAACTTCTCGAGTTCGCTTAATGGATCTGAGGATACTGACGTGTATGCCGCTAACAAGAATAGTCTTGTTATCCACAGCTTGAAGCGAACCCAAGGCAGCCTCGGGTTGATCCCCTTGTATTTAACCGCTGCACTTTAAAATATTTTTATTATATGATGTAAATAAAAATTTACAAATTGAGCAATTTTTCCTTTATTTGTGCTATAAATTGTTGTTTTTTAACATATTTCAAGTATTTGAGTTCATGGTAAGTATACCGTATGTTTTGATTCCCTTATGAGTTTTAAAATTTTGCGGCATAAACGTATCTTTGAATTGAATTAGCTTGGAAGCTTGCTTTTTTATAGCTCCGTGGAAAAGTAGATCTGACGTATTTGATAAAATTTCAGATTGATACCTCCACGCGTTTCTGATAAAACGGGTCTTGACAGATGGACAAATGAGTGATCCTATAAAAGTTCCGTTTTATTGCTTTCAAAGTATGGGACCTTAAGATCAGTTACTACAATCAGAGATCTCTACAAAAAACTATAAATAATACACAAAAAATAAATATGTAACAATAGTTATATTGATAAAAAAAGAAATATATGTAGAATCATCACTATTCATTTGTGGGCGTTTTAGCAACGGATATGTTTAAAAATAGTCACACTTATATTCTCTAATGCCTTATTACTTGTTTACATAATAGTTTTACAATAAAACTTAACGTCTTAACTTAAAAGAAGATTAACAAAATTTTACTAGATTAGGAGTCAATAGTTTAGTTGGTGTACATCTTATGCCATAGCTGTCAACCCATGACAACTGCCATTCCTTGTGGCGACACCAACTACTTTATTCAGGGTTACCCGCTCATGCTTATATTTTTCTAATATTATCTATTACGAAAACAATTAAAAACAAAAACAATGGTTATAAAGCGAAATGTAATAATTGCAAAATTATAATTAAAAGTAATGCATAGTCAACGCGCCGTCATATATATAAAATATAATAATAATATACTTGTAAGGTCAGTCGTGGTCAGGGCACAAAGTGTGACTGTAAAACCACACTGGCTATGAGTTCGGTTCCCATTCGAGGAGATGAAAGATTTATTTAAATTTATATTTCCATTTCCTCGCTCTGACGAGGAGGCAAGACGCGGCGTTGAGCATTACCGCTCAACAAGCAAAGTTTCGAGAAATCGGCGGAAAGTGGGTAACGGAGTGTCTTAACACTAGGTTTCCTTTGCCTATACTGATGTGGGATATAGCTTGAAGCTGAAAAAAAAAAGAAAAAAATATATATATTTGGCCTTGCAAATGCGGTGTTGATTTATGCCACTCAACACGCAATGCATCCAGACTTCGGCAGAAAGTGGGAAACGGAGTGTTTTACCTATGATTACCCTGGTACTACTATGGTTACCCTGCTATGTGCGGGATTTTGATATTAGAGGAAAAAAATATTAATACCGGAGACACCTGGACTCGTCTTCTGATTCTGAGTTTCGAAATTTGAAAACTAGCCAAGTCAGATTTTAACACATAAATAAAGTTTCCTAAGTTGTAAAAAGAAAGGTCATTTTAAGTTGTTTTAAAATATTTTATATTGTTAAAAATAAATTTCAGGACTGACTATTGAACTTGGCATACATTTACATCTCACTTCTTTTATCGCCGACAACGTCAACAACTAAGGAATATATCATATTACTAAACTTGGCTCTCATTTTACATTTATGTTTTTGATGGGATTGTAATATATATAATATAGCATACTTACATTTTATTTAAAATGAAAATTGTTAGCGTATTTGATAAAGCAGAATATGAAAACGTCATAGAAATAATATAATATTTACATTTGTGTGTGATACGTACGGTGTTTGATATCAGTTCATAATATTAAATTTTCTATTTGTAAACTTATAATTCTTGTGTAACATTTTCTTTTATTTAAATGCATTCGTTGTACAGTACTGTTAAGCACGATGGTATTGGGTTCGTATAAATTATAATTATAAATAAAATTCGTAAAAATATTTAACATTTTCATTTCTTTGCTCTGGTTACGAAGTAATGCTCTACTTCTTCATAACTTTCCAAATCCTCTCATACCCTTCTGTGTGCAGTATGCAAAAAAACGCCTTTTCGCCTAGTTTTGTTGCAGTGGGAGAGTTCATGACTGTACACAAGATGATGGTTGTGGGTTCAACTCTCACTCACATAACATTATGTACTATTTAAAATGTCATCAATTTCCAGTGAATGCAGCCTGAATCAGGGCAAACCGGAGACCGGAGTGTCCTCACTCTAGATCTTGTTTATTATGCTTGAGATGTGTTATACTAAAAAAAAACCATGTATATTCTTTTAAAGTTAGTAATAAAAATATCTTCACCACAAAAAAAAACCATACCTGTATTATAATACCACTGGAATCCAAATTACACAGTAATAATAATACTGAGCAATTCCACGAATAAAGATTGCCGTTATTTACTCATTAAAACTTTGGATCGGGCGTTCCCCATCGAAACGGAAAAGTAAAATAAACTTTTCAATATCTGAAGACGTTGCAAGCGAGAAAAAGAAATTCTGAAAAGCTTTTTACGAAGCGCTCATTTCGTCAGAATAGACATTTGAGGGCTTGTTTCGATTATATGTTTGTTCATTATTTCACAGTTTTTATATATATATATATAATGGAAAAATCATGGCAAACGAGCGTACGGGTCACCTGATAGTAAGTGATCACCGCCGCCCACGACACCGCGTAACACCAGAGGAGCTACTTGTGCGTTGCCAGCTTTTGAGGTGGTTGGGCGCTGGAGCCCGGCATTACCTAATGCGAAACGCATTACATAAACGCATACTTCATGCCGGTTTTAAATGCCGGGGGTGGTAATGATCCGGTCGAGTCTGCCCATGCGTGTCGCCATTGCTGGCAACGTGACTCTCCCACTCGTACTTTAGTCGCCTCTTACGACACCAGGGTGATCCTATTCTAAGCCGGGAACACACGGCACAGTTTGTATATATTTTTACTTTACGTCGTTTTGACGTAATGGATCAGCGTCTGACTATGAACGCGATGACTGCAGATTCGATTTCGATTTGGATTAAATTTTTTGCATTCTCTTGCTCTGGTAAAGAGAAAAAGCGTGGGGTTGAGTTCCCCAACGCAAATCAGTTTTTTAAAAAATTGTGCGCGTTGAGTACTGCTATATGCAGCTTACTGGATATATCTAACATATATTATAATCCGAATTACGATAATATAAATTACAAATTTGCTTCACTTTACGTATCTTCTAATTTACCTAATCTCTGGAAAGAATTATTTCGAAAATTTAAGCTTAACTTCGTAAATAAAATTAGTATTTAGTATTTATCACAGTACAATAATATTCATACAGTAATAAACATTGAACTTCTAATATATTCCATATTTTATGTTTACAAGGCTTTTCAATAATCAATAAATATATTTAAATACATGTTACCCAAACAAATATAACAAATGGAGCATTCTATTCCATCTACAACAGAACTTGTATAAAACCAACACGCACGTTGCATGGAAAAACGAATAGAACGATTGTTTGATCACCATTATATGTTTTCGAAACACGTTCTTATCGCGTTATCAAACAAAGCCTATTGGCTGAAAATTGTGTCGCACTCTGTAGATAACGGACGAATGTATGTGTGGGATTTTATATATGTCTATTCTGATGTTTCAGTGATTCGGGATGTTAGATTAAACTACGATGCACGATTGGTTAGGTGATACACATACAGACATACGAGTACATACAGTTTAAATTATGGATCAATCTTATCAATCTGATTTTGTAATTTTGTTCTTTATAAAATCACTATTCTTTACGGGAATCTACTTGCCACTTTTACGCCGTGAAGCTGTTAAACCCCTCTTAAAACATTCGATTTTCACTTTCAATCAGTGAGACATTGCGTGTTGAGCGGGGGAGCTCAATGTAGAAGTACTTCAAATAATAATAATTTTCTCATGGAAATCGAACCCACACCTACACTTGTAGGTAACGTAAAACTGTAATAATCAACCAGATTAATCGCGTATTTTTATTATTAGACATTTTTGGAAGCCCTACGTTACGAATACTGCAAAGCCTACTACTCCGTGATCACGGGTAGACTGACTATAGGTCCAAAAATTTTTATTATAGTAGATATCTAAACAAAATATTAAACATATATTCCTTAAACTTCTTTGAATGCAAAAGAGCAATTACTGCTTGGCTGCGAAGCCTAGATTATGAATCTATAGAAGCCTTAATGCATCGGTGAACACACATACACACACGAACACACACATGACATACTCACCTGCAACCACTCATAAACAGACAAACATATACACTTGTTAGCTTAAATTGTATCTATATTGTCACTCTTTATTCTATACGCATAAATTTGGTTATTTGTTATTATTATTGTTTTCTATATATTTTGTATTGTATGTGCATATATAGCTATAATTTATCTTTTTAATTTTGTTTCCACAACGAATGTATAGTGTTATGGAAGAGCGGGGCCTCCTGTTACAAGTACTATTATTATACTAGTTACTTACTAGGGTGGTCTCATTACTTTCTACCTAGTTATATGAAAAAGTGAAACTAAATAAATATATTTTTATTTTTTTTTTATTTTAGATATATGCGATTAATGCGGTTAAAATAGTTTCATTTAAAATGTGTAATAAACGCGAAAATCAAAGAACTTATTATCTAATATTTTGTAAGTTCTTTATTTAGATGAAAGGTAGTTTTTTTTTCTCTGCTTTTCAATGAATTCAACCTACAATTATTACACTCCATAGACAACTATTAGTTATTTATCCAGAAATTTCTTCAATATATTTATATAATATATACTTTGATATAAAACAGAACAAACATAATAAAAAAAATGGGAAAAATACAAAATA
Source organism: Heliconius burneyi (assembly GCA_018247715.1). NCBI lineage: Eukaryota > Metazoa > Arthropoda > Insecta > Lepidoptera > Nymphalidae > Heliconius > Heliconius burneyi. The sequence continues at coordinate 9,947 of DWGR01002331.1, forward strand.
ATCCTTATTATGCTGAAAAAATAAAATAATTTTCATATTTATATAAACAAACAGCACAATTTTAGGCCAAACAGGGTTTGAGTGAGATTACGAAGGAAAAATATACGTACAACTGCTGAATTATTCAAACGAATTGGGAAAGTAAAAGCACTCTTTGAGACTAGCATCTGTCAGTCAGTTTGTCACTTATTTATGATATTCACTCAGGCTTTTGATGGGACCTGGCTGTGCTATTTTGATATAAGACTCGACTGTCGAGTTAGATATTTTGGCTTGTACCTATATAGATTTTTCTTTATTAATAACATTTTGAGAGAGTGGTATATCACTTTGTTCATCTTTAACCTTATGGTTAGATATTAAATGATCGCATAAGCGATCATTTAATATTTTTTTAGCTTCACGCTGCATCCTGCATGTCCACCCGCTCCGCTCTCCACTCCGCTTTGTCTCGTTACCACAGAGACGAAATATTTAATACTTCATATCCTCGAGTAAAAATCGAACCAACAACCTGTCACATACATACAACCTTTTTACATACTAGTCTCAGGAATAAACAGTATTCAATTGGCCTATTCCAAGTTACAAAGAAAGCACATCCTGTATACACAGTAAAACTGCACCAAACTGCGCTTATTGAAGCGTGAAATCGAGCTAGTGCCAGTTTTATTTTTCAATTCCTTCAGCGTCGGTGCGACATTACGGAAGATCCAATTAGTGTTTATCACACTATCGGTTTCGTTGGTCGCGGCGAACGGCGATATTCTATTTATATTTTAGTTATAATTGAAGCACTGAGAGGTAGTTACGCTTATTTCTTTAATCGCAATTTTTGCACCTTTCCAGGTAGACTAGGAAAACGTTAGATAAGGATAGGAAGATAATGGAACCAAAGAGACTCTTATTCGCCAATATTAACATTATTTATTTTTAGAGTAAGAGGTAGCCTGGGTGTCGGAGTGTCTTACTCTGTTCCCATTAAGAGACTTTAGACCTTGCTCCACTTTCCGCAGAATTATGAAGGCATAGCGTGTTGAGTGCCGGAATTCAACGCTGCTCTTTGCCTCGACTTCAGAGCGAAGAAATGAAAATATAAATTTAAATAAATATATAATTTCCTCTAGTGTGCATCGAACCCACAGCTAATCGATTTTGCCATCACACTTTGTGCCTCCTCGCCACAACTGGCTTCAAATAATTTAATCCCATTAAATAATTACTGAGAAGTTAACTAAAATATCTTAAGATCAATAAATCATGCGGTGCATGACAATCAAGTAGTTGTTTTTGTTCCCCCTCGCCTGTCTCCAGCAGATCTTGGTAAATAGCTAAACAAATAATCGACAAGACAAACTTTTAAGTGGTAAAATGGGAACAGCCTTTGCATTTTATTAAGCTCTACCCCTCATACTTTAGCTTCGGTTATCCTTCAAGTTTGCTTATATTTTAATAATTTTGTAAGATGATGAATCTTCCTTTTATATTATTATTGATAAGAATCTAAATGAGTGTATCGTCATGGTGCAAAGGCATTAGGGTGTGAATGTAATGCGTCGGTTGTGGGTTAGAACCCCACTCGAAATTTTTATTTAAATTCATATTTCCGGTACTAGTATTGAGGCAAAAGCGCGGCGTGGAGTTCCGCCACTCAGCACGCAATGTCTTCAGAATTCAGCGGAAAGTAGAGCACGGAGTGTCTTAACACTAAGTTCCCCCTGACTATCCTGCTGTGTGCGGGATACAGCGTGAAGCCGACACAAATAATAATATATTATCACTTCACTTAATAATTATGTATTCAGCTACCATGAATAACTATTTTATACTATATAATTACAATATACTTAAATACACAATTATGACGAATACTACACTACAACGGCCACGCTTTATTACTACGGAAACCACTTCATCATAATACAAGTAATACTTGAATTGGCGCCGGACTTCATTTATGTGATCAGTTATTCATCTGTGTTACAAAGTACTGTAATTACTACTTAATGATCTAATTGTTGTATATTATGTAATAAAATTTCTATTTTTCCATATCTGTTTTTAATCTATAATTTTTTCTTTTTTTTTTCAAGCTGTCTCCCACACGCAGCATGATAGGCAGAGAGAGCCTGGGACCGTAGTGTTAAGACACTCCTATCGCATTGAGACACTTCCATTCTGTACTTTCTGCTGAATTCTGAAGTGATTCCGCCACTCAACACGCAGTGGCGGAACTCAATGCCGCGCTTTGATGCGTTACCAGACCAAGGAAATGAATACATTAAATACTTTATTTCACCGAGTGGGAATCAAAGCCATAACCTGTCGGACATACTTGGAATGCGGCCTTATAAGGTATATGTTGTTTTATCTCTATAGATAAAAGTGGCTATCCAAGTAAATGAAATAGAAATGGTTACTTTTATGTAATAAATTCTTGTATAGGTATCATCTAGATCAATCAAAGCGAATGTAAATTCAAAAGATTAAAGCAATTACAATTAATAACTAAAAAGAGCTTAGAGCTTGACTAGAACACAATTACACAAAATGTAAGACACAGATTACACTATTTAATTGAGATTTTTAAGGGTTTAACATAACTTGACAAAGTAAGCATCAGCTGCAGTTTGAGAGATAGACGAACGCGGTAAGCTGAAAACCCTGATTGAGTTCCGGGATCAAATCCAGCCCCACTAGTGCACAGTTTTATTAATACTATTGGACTTAAAAATGTTACTGTACCCGAAGCTTTTGTTCCAAACAGCTTACGAGTGTAATGTATGGCTTTGAATAGGTATTCCAAGTATAGTACTTAAACCTAACGTTGGTTAATTTTTGTATTCTTGTATTTTCCGGGTACAAAGTAAAAGCAAGTTACAACATTTTTTAAGGAATGTAAGAAGGCCATATATGTATTGCAAAAGTAATATACGTTTTTAACAAAAGAAACATATTACTGAAACTCTTTGTTTCCGACCTGGGAAAGTTTCTAAACAATCAATTTATTACATTATAATTATTATTTAAGATTATATATTGTTATAGAAAAAAAACCACGAAAGCCTTAAACGGATCGCTATCTGCTATATTAAGATATAATCTCTTTGTTTTGCGTTGTAAGCACCTTAGCTACAAGTTGGCTGAGTGGGACTAATTACTAACTGAGAATGTTGGCAGGCTTTAATATTGTACTACATATTACAGAGATAAAATTATATTCTAAGACTTTTAGAAGTAAATATTGAAGTACTTATTGTAAGCTTAACTTGACTACCACTTTTATAATACACATATATTTGATAGTATTTTTAATTAACATTTAAAATTAAGGCATCCCCAAGGCAAACTGGATATTTAACCCATACGTTTAACGTGAACCCAGAAGATACCAATAAATTTCTTATCGATGGGTGGCAGAACATGAAGGTCATTCGTGATAACCGAACCGACTGTGAATCTAACCCAGAACCATAATGTTAACCCAAAAGATGCTAATAAATTTCTTATCGATGGGTGGCAGAACATGATGCTCTTAATATTATGTTGGATTTCGTCATCCACGATAATTAAACTGGCTAAAAGAGAAGAATTGCACTACTTTACTGTTATAGATTCTCATATTCAGTCTAAAATATGGGAATAAAGGTAAAACACTTAAAGAAATATATTATAAAATTAAGTAACGCTATTTAATCATAGAAAGAGCTACAGCAAACGGGCTCTAGGTCAGTGGTTCAGTGGCACAGTACGTATTCCTTCACGTCGCTTTTGAAACCGACTCGGGCGTTAACGCTGCTGGAAACACAAAAATGAAAAACTTGCAATGTAGAAAAACTTAGAAAATTATAAAAAGGAAAAAAAAGTAATGTAATGAGTTTTGTATTAAAATATTTGTACATGCAAGTTGCAAAGCATGGCGTTGAGTTCCGCCAC
>DWGR01002332.1:0-13881 GCA_018247715.1 Heliconius burneyi
CGCTATTGTGGGCAGAGGGTTAAGATTCTTCAAATTTCCACACATTACTTGTGGTGTAGCGGAACTCAACGACGTCTTGTTTGGTTGTTACTAGAGTAAGGAAATTAATATAATTTAGTCCCCTGAGAAAGAGTAGAACCCACAACCATTGCTTTTACCGGCGGAGATAGAAAAATATTATTTCCAAAAATATTATAGCTTCGCTATAGTATTGCTGTACAGTTAAAATAAACAAGTTCAAATTTTATGATGCGTTAACTCTAGCAGTTAAAACTAACTTCAAAAGCTCTTGTAAACTAAGCTTGCTTTAGCGTTGCGCTAAACCTAAAGGTAAAGATTATTTACATTGTTAAAAAAACAATACGGGTATATGAGATCATACACAACATGTCGAAGCCAATATTAACAATAAATACCTCCAGAATTCGGCAGAAAGTGAGGAATGGAAGAGTTTTGATGGGAACGGAGTGTCTTAACACTAGGTTGCCATGTTCCCTCTGCCTGTTCTGCTATAAAGCGAAAAGCAATATTCTTGTTATTTATTTCTGAGATAAAATTTATTTACAGCATACTTATTAACTATGTTACACGCTTATTTTGTATCTGTCAGTTTTGATGTAGCGTCGTACTTAAGTGAATATGCAAAGAGAAATTGACGATACCATGACATAATTTATGGTTTTTGGTGTTTAGTATGGAAACTATAATTATGTTAATATTATAAAGCTGAAGAGTTTGTTTGGTCGAGCGTATTAATCTCAGGATGTATAAGTTAGAAATTCAATATTTAGGTATTTGATGGATCTACCATGTTTACAGACAAAGCGAGATTTAATTATTTTGTTATCCAATATAGAATGTTCTTAAAAGTTAGATGGTATGTAATTACATTTTTTTTCACATTGTGTCCCGGGCAGAGACAGGGAACCTGGGAGTCTAGTGTTAACACTCTGATTCTATTAAGGTCAGTCTCCACTTTTCGCCAAAGAATCGTGATTTTGGAGGAATTGTGCGTTGAATGTCGGAACTCAACGCCCCGCTTTGCCTCAATACCATAGCGAAGAAATGCATCATAAACAAAAAACGAATATTAAATATTTCGTTTCCCCGAGTGGGGATGGAACCCACAACCTGCCACATTTACAGTCACACGCTTGTGCCACTGCGCCACGACTGATCTCTTTTTTGTTCTTTTAATTTACATCAATAAACACGAAAAATGTAAGTAAGAACAAAGACGCCGAAGATCAAGGAATGGCTGGCGAATATATTTTTTTATTCGAGTAATAAATTCGAATAATGCCCTTTACATTGTATCAAAACAAGACAGTCGAGCGGAACGGGGACAACTATTTAATACTAATATATACATACATTTGTAAGTATCAGTATCGCAACACATCTCATCTTGCCACCCTATATAATCACTTAACCGTAACCGAGAGCTTTCTCTTTGTAACAACCCCTATAAGCTCTACAACTACCCTTAAACTGTCTTATCTAAGGGAGTAGTTTCAAAGAATTGAAAAAAATAACAGATTTTTTATAAATTCAAAAAATTATGCAAAAAACAAAATTTCTATAAAAAGTATTTTTCTTACCTGAGTGTGGTAATACCACATTAGAAAGGTTTTAAACAGTTACACGCTTTTACCAAAATAGAAGGGTAAGCAGAATAGATTTCGTGTAAAATTACCCCGGTGTGCACTTTTTCTTCATTTTGAATGTCAAGTGGCGGAATTAAACGCCGTGTTTCCAAATTCCATAGCGAGGAACTTTAAATATTTTTTATCTTTAAAACATATATAAGACAATGAAAAAATAATTGTTGGGAATAATTGTGGACGTCGTAGCGCGACGCCACAAGAGTGTGACTGTAACGCGATGGTTGCGGGTTTACGGTTGCGCTCCCCACTCGAGGAAGTGATATATTTATTTATGTTTATATTTTCATTTCTTCGCTCTGGTGTCGAGGCCAAGCGTGTCGTTTGGAAGAGAGCAGAATGGAGTGTCTAAACGCTAGGTTCCCTCTGCCTACTTACTGTGTGCGGGATACAGAGTGAAGCTGATTTAATATTTTTTTTTTATTTAAAAAATAATCGTATAGTATATTTTGAACAGTGAACAACCAGGTTTATAGGAGGCTAATACCCGCCTTACTATCAGCAAGGGGTCAAAGCCGTGTCAATCTCGGCTCAGAGATAACAGATGATAAAAAATGTTAAAATGAGAGAGATCATTTAAAAAGTATGTTATTATTATTATTTTCTTTTTTAGCTTTACGCTGTATCCCGCATATTGCGGTATATTGGGAACTGAGTGTCTTAACACCCTCTCCTCCACCCAATATACCACGGCCGCTGTATTTATTTATTTTAAAACTTTTTAGTGTTATTCCACACTTAGGGTAAGATAAAAATATATGTTTGTTTGTTTATTTACCGGTTTGAGAAAAAAAATCTAAATTAAAAAAATATTTTCTCAAGTAAAAATTTTAACCCATATACATTTTTGTTTTAAAAGCTTTTTTTAGTTTTATGCTGTATCTCGGACATTGTAGGGTAAGTAGAGGGAACCTGAGAACCCAGTATTACCATTGAGTATCGACCGTTTCCCACTTACCGCCGTATTTTGAAAGTATTACGTGTTAAATGGCAAAACTAACATATAACATATGTTGCGCTTTGCCTCGTTGCCAGAGCGAAAAAATGAAAATGTTAAATATTTCATTTCTTCGAGCGACAATCGAACCCACAGCCTGTCGCATTAATAGTTTAGAGCTTTTTCAATAATTTCTTAAAATATCTTCATACTACAAATAATCTTAATAATACAATTTTATGGTTTAAGATCAAATCTGTAACTATTCTGTGTAAAATAAAATGGTAAATGAAGCGCCTCAAATCTGACAGATCGTAACAGGGATAAGAACGTAATAAGAAACAAATAACTTAATGCTTTGCTTCATATACTGTAATATACTCGTATATTTATATTTTAAATTGTATTGCGTAGAACATAGATTTACAAAGTTCATTGTTTTTTAAAATTCACGTTGTATCCCGCACATGTCAGGGTAGTCAGAGCGAAACTAGAGGTAAGATACTTTTCATCACTTTCCACCGATTTGAGATCGAGACTGCGCGAGTTGAATGGTATAATTTACCCAGAGTGGGAAATTCCCCCTACTGGGAATTCACTGCAATTCATTCGCGCTTAAAAGCTTTTCCACTGAGCCAAGATAGTGTCATTTTTAACTTATAGATATTTCTATTTAAAACGATGGTGTACCACGAATATCTACAATTTCTTATTATAAATATTTTTTATTTATGAGATAAATAACAATTATGGCGCTGGCAATCCAAATGTGGGAAAGTGTAGAACAGAGTGATTTTTAAATAACCCTGCAATAAAGAATACAAAAAAATATAGAAAAATAAAACTTTAAATATCTTAAAATAATAGTTATATCCTTTAAAAATTAACCAGATGTTTCTCACTATAAGAAAATAATTTAAGTCAGTAATAAAGGTGAAGCGGTTTCTTTAAAACTGCATATTTTACTATCCTGTTTTTGTGCAAGTACCCACGGATCATTAAAATATAGTAACATTTTTACTATTACTATTCCTGGGTGTTGAACTTCAATTATGTATATAAAAATAAGACGTCCATCTGTTTGACACTAAGCATTAATAGTCATACACATGTCAAGGCTGTCATAATAATGGGGTAGTATTTTTTTTATGTTGAGTTCCACCACTCTACATGCAATAGCTTGAAAATTGAACAGCGTGTGGGGAACAGAATGTCTTGACAGAAATTGCCACCTAGCTACCTTGCTATATAGTGCTACATGTGGGATACAGCGTGAAGCTATATAAAAATATCAGGTAGGTATTCGGATTGTAAGGATATTATTAACGGAAACAAAGGCATACACTTCTTCCTACTAGAAATCATCAATCTCTCCATACATGGCCTTCTAGGAGTCGCCTTCTATTTTGTACTTAACCTTTTTATAGTGTCACTTATGCTGCAATGAGGAGGATCATGTGTCAATATGTAGAGATAAAGAGACAACGTTTTTAGTTATATTCTATACTTTAGAGCTTATTTTGTGTCTTCATGTGATTTAGAATATTATATAAATATTTTTTTAATTTTTAGTGATAAGTAATACTTTTTGATTGTCTTTTAAGATTTTTCTATGAGATTATAGATCTTGATATTTGATGACAATTGCTTCATCTTGATACTTCTCTGTCATATTTAGAAGAATATTATTTGGAGACGGAGAGACAGACAGAACACATTCATAGAAATAGACAACAAAGTGAACCTATTTTTTTTGTTTTGAGATATGGATAAATTACAAGAAATTTACATTTAAACATTAAATAACAAAAACGCAAGTCAATACGTAAGCTCCACACTAGTTAATATAAGTAATACATTTTTTCTTCACACAGACCGCTCTTAATAAAATTACAATCGTAAAGCCGATCCGGTATGGAGAATTCATTTTATATTTCTTAACGGTCATTTGATTTAGCAATTATATTATGCACAGGTGAATTAATTTCAAAACAGAGCTTACAATGCGTTAAAACGAATATTTATTTTCTTTTCATATATTTCAAGTATTTAAGGAAAAGGAAAAAATCTAGTGGTAAATTATTTTCTCTTTTTATCGCTTCACGCTGAATCCCGCTCATAGCAGGGTAGACAGAAGGAACCTAGTGTTAAGACTCCGTTCCTCACTTTCTGTCAAGTTCTGGAGGCATTGCGTGTTGAGTAGCAGAACTCAACGCCGCGCTTTTGCTTCGACACCAAAGCGGAAAAAAGGGAAATGTAAACTTAAATAAATATTTCACTTCTTCAAGTGGGGATCGAACCCACTCTCTGTCGATATTACAGCGCACGAAGTCACACCCGTGTGCCGCCCCGCTACAACCGGAGACTTTCTTCTTTCTATGTATTTTTAACTCCCGACGCAAGAAGCGGGGAAGATTTTTTATATAAAATGATCGCGTTGACAGTCACTTTATTTAATTATCATATTGCATTCTCTCTGTTCTGTACGAGTATATTCCGCTCACTTAAAAATGTTATTTCGTAGATTGTCTCAAACGATTAGAAAGTCTTAACTTCTGTTAACGCTATATTCTTATAACAGTAGTTCCTGATAAACATATTTCATAGATGTATTGTCCTTGTTGTATGGATCGAACTCATAATCACTGTACTTCGTACATTACAGTTGAGTCGTGATAGCGTCAGGGTTATAATAAAATTTACAGTATAACAACAGGTTCTAAGGAAAAGATATATTTTATGATGCCTATGAAAATTGACATGTTAATGGTGTTCATGGTGGTGGGGAACGGAGTATCTTAACACTATGTTCCCTCTGCCTACCCTGCCGTGTGCGGGATAAAGCGTGAAACTGATTTTTTTAATGGTTTTCTAGCATTTTTATAAAGAAATAACTTTAATATATTCTTCTACTCATGATTATTCTATTCTATATTCTATTCTACTCATAAAATTAATATTATAGGTAAATGTAAAATTTGGTGTTGATGAATGTTTGTTCCATTATGACGCAAAAATTACTGAACGGATTTAGATGGAATTTTACAGTAATATAGCTTATGCACCAAAATAATATATCGGCTAGAATTTATGTAAGGTAGAATTTGGCTGTAATATAACAATAAGTTTAAGCGGTTGAAGCCGCATTTATCGGCTAGCTAGCTATATGTAAGGAAAAAAAAATTAGGGGCACTGGTAGGTGGTGGAGTCTGAATAACCTATTGTGTTTTTAACCCACAATGGATAAGTATGCTGGTCTAGTGTCAATTTATCTATTGAGAATTATATATGTTACATCTGTACTTGTTATCTAACTGTCATAGTAGCTACAGATGGTTTTAGGTCATACAGTTCTACTTTTTTTAACCGATTTCTTTTTTGCGAAAAGATGGAGGTTCTATATTCATTAACTTTATTTTTATGTTTGATTTTAATTTTTTTTTAAATCAAATTTGTCACATGCTGTTAATGTGTCGGTTGTGGGCTTGATGCCTACTCAGAGAAATAAATTAATTATCTTTATCTATCCTATCTCTCTCTAGTAAAAGGACAATGTGCGGTTTTCAGTTTTGCCACTCACAACGCAATATCTCCAAAATTGGGGCGTAAAATGGAATAGACTGTTTTAACACTAGATTCTATCTGCCTATTAATATGTAGAATACAGCGGAAAGCTAAAAAATACTATAGAAATTGTATTTTAACATCACAAGCATTCGGTGGCAGTAGTTTATTTTAGAGGCTATCTAACAGTCACATGGTTAAGTGGAGCGCATCAATTGACAGCTAATTTGTAAGAATATTGTTATATTCCTCACTGTTATATTTTAAATATTTGTAAATAGCCATTGTGGCTCAGTTGAGAAGGTTCTGAATGTACACGTGAAAGTTGTAGGTTATGATTATGTCCTCTAAAGGAGCTGTATATATTTAAATATTCATATGGAAAAGTTGGCAAAAATGATTTATAAAACAAGAGTGGTAAGAGTGGCTAGGAAAGACCTTGGTTCACCTTTGACAACAGAGTATTGAAAATATTGGAAGGAAGTCACGTATAAAGCATGAGCATACATGCCCATGGAACGCATATCTGAAAAGGTAGATGACAGTGGACGAGGCATATATTCTTATTCGGGCTACCTCGCTAGGAATATATTACCCGCTTTGTACGTACATAGACAGTCCTTTAATTTATGTGATATAGAACTCTCTACCTAACTTTTAAGGAAACAATAAAAAGATATGCACAAATGTCACTAAAACTTTCTAGAACATTCATAGTCCAAACTGCACGGTACTTATTGAAAAATAATAAAGTAGGTAAAGTTTGACAGACGGATAAACTGTTATTGTTCTTGTTAACATCTCGAGTGGACATTTACTTTGTGTCGTGATCTAGAAAAAAATCAATGTCAACAGTCAATAAGTGAGAATAAGGGTTCGTATGTATTCTACTACTTAGAGTGCTTTATTTTATTTTTTTACTTTCACACTGTATCCCGGACACAATAGGGTTGGCGGAGAGAACATAGGAACCTTGTGTTAAGACACTCCATACCCATTAAGACACTTCCGTTCTCCTTTTTCCGCCGAATTCTTGAGGCATATTGAGTGGCGGAACTCAAAGCCGTGTTTCGTTACCAAAGCGAGAAAATAAAAATATTAACAACTTTATTTCTTCGAGTTGGATTCTAACCCACAATGTGTCAGTTGAGCACAAACATGGAGATCACACGAAGGAAGTGGTAATCAAGCTGTAAGAATATAGTTTCTAACAGCTTCAGTCTTATGTCAGATCGTTGTCAGTCTGTTACCAGCCTTACCGGAACACTCAATAAGCATATATAAGGATCATTTGGCTAATGCCTGACTTTCTTTATTGTATACATATTATTTGTATGTGTGTTCATAAGTATTTAGTTCGCCTTTCACTGTACATTGTGTCAAGTGATGTAATTTTGTTAAACGTTTCCCACTTCTTGATTTATACTGTAACACACTGTAGTATGCAACTTTGTTTTCTTTTATAAAACATGTTTTGAGGCCAGCCGTGGTGTAGCGATAACAGACGTCTAACTGCAAACGCGACAGGTGGTGGTTCTATTCTCGCTCTGGTATCGGCAAAGTGCGGAGTTAAGTACAGAAGACGCAAATTTTTCAATGGAATGGAAATTGATGGAATGGTAAGGAAAGAAATTCGTGCAGGTGTTTATCGTGTTGCAGGTGAGGAGTCTGAAGCTGAGCTGGGGGCTTGTGATCCTTAGGCTTTTATAATGTGTCACTTTAAAATACTTCTTATTAAGTTACTTAAATTTTTTTAAGTAAAAAAATGTCACCATAACGGAAATTTTTGATAATGATATCTATTGGGTCGGTATGTCCGTTCGTTTGTCGTGCTATTACTCAATACACTTTATATGCAATTTTTACGTAAATCTAATCACGGCATAATATCTGACGTTAACAAGGCGGCGATCGTATTTTTTTTTATAGGAAAAGGACTAGGCAACCCGCTCGGTTGCCTAGTCCTTTCGGGTCACCTGAATGTAAGTGATCACCGCCGCCCACGGCCCCGTGCAATACCAGAGGAGCTATAGGTGCGATGGCAGCCTTGAAGGTGGAGATAGACGCGCTTTTTGAAGGTAGATGTCATATCGACCTGGAAACACTGCCGTGGGTAGGCCATTCCACATTTGCAGCGACATAACATCTGACGTTAACAACGCTATGGTTGTGGGTTTGATTACCTCTTGGGAGAATGATCTATTATCATTAAAATCATATCACAACAATTTGAAGTTATAATTATTATAAACAAATGATTAACGTTTTATTTATATCTGTAGAACTTTAAAGTGGACTTTAATGGGTCATGGATTCGAGTTCGAGGAAGCACGTCTCAATTAGTCTGAAAACTTATCGCTTATTTTGTAACTTGTCACGTGCTTATAGGAAAACACGTTCATGGAACTTTGCAATGTATAAATAAATTTATTATATTGTTGTAAATTAAGATATTTATACTTAGATACTTGTTTAAGAAACGTATATTTAGAAAAGATTATAATATTGAATGATGTTAGGGCTGCAAGAATGGCAATAAAGTTTTATGATGGAAGAGTAAGTACTAAGTAGTGTGAGAGGCAGAGGATGTCCTGAGTTGACCTTCGAAAATCCAGCACCGACATTTCTCGACAAATTGGACGTAAAAAGGACAGTAGGACAGGTATGAAGAGGGTGATGACAGCGTAATCTCTGGCTAATGATAAAGCATGGGGCTAAAAGGGAAAAAAATAAGAGTTTAGTTTCCACTCGAGGGAATGCAGTGTTTCGTAACAACACTTTGGTAAAAAGACAAATCGACATTGAGTTCATCCACTCAACCCGCAATACCTCGAAAATTTCTAGAAGTCCCAGAACCATGGACTAAACTTTTGTGACACTAGACACAAAAGAGAAGAAATACACCGATCGTGCATGTTTTCCAATTTTCGCTCGAATTCGACACATAATGTGTTGAGTGACGGATTACAATTCGATAATAATAACCATCACGTATTACAGATATAGTGTACAATACCACGAAATAGGCTAGGGTGGAAGAAACGAGAGCTTTTGCGCAGAATTGGTAAATCTTCATAAATCTATATATGTATATATTGTCCCAATGTATTGTAACATATATGTGTATATATAGGTATATGGCAACTTCACATTAAGAGTTCTTGACAAAAGATTTACGTCACATGTAACCAGCTCTCCTTGGACCTCGGTCTTACTTGCGTCAACCTTTTCAGGCGTACGCCTTTGTTCCTGAAAACAGTCCTTAGTATGATAAAAATATTTTAATTTCTATGTAGCTCGGGTGTTTAAAGTGCTGGGTGTGCCTTGGGAAGGATTACTTGGATCACTTGGAGGACTTGGGTTATATTAAACATACTCGTATGTGTGGAGGTTAGTTTTAGTTCTTTTTTCAAGATATGATATCATAGCATATTTAATTTTTAAAATATTATTCCGCATTTAGAAGAGAGAAAGTGGCTCTTTTCTAAATAAGGATATAAGCATAATTAGGATCGTTTTAATTAAGCATTGTCAGGTAATATTCAAGCAGACGAAGCCGCGAGCGTTTCGCTGGTTTATAATAGATCATCATACTCAAAACTATTCTTAGATTTCAATAAAACCGTCATACATATGTACTTCATCTAATAACCTTTTTTTAGAAATTAGTTAAAAATGTACAAAATATATCTACTACGTTTATTTTTTTGTAGCTTCCCGGTATTTCCCGACCTTAGCAAAGTAGGCAGAGGGGACCTGGAAACCTAGAGAACGCACTCCCCGTTGTCATTAATATACTTCCGTTATACACTTTCCACTGAATTCTAAAGTCATTGCGTGTTGCGGCGGCGCAACTCAACGCCGTGCTTTGCCTCGTCACCAAAGCGAAGAAAGAAAAATATTAAACGTTTCATTTTCTCGAGCGACAACCTATAGCGCTTACATACGGTTGCGCCGCGGCTGACCTTGAACTACTACCGTCATACATATTAATTTAATTTTACGACTTGCACACAAAGTCAAAGTCAGAAGGTTGTATTTACAAGTTGTCAATATACGTCACAAGCTGTCACAAATCTAGTTTACCTATCTTGGATTAATGAACCAAACGATGCTATTTATGGGCGGCAATCAAGGATGATACGGGCTGATAAAAATATAGACAATAACAATTCTATTCTATTTCTTTAATATCCGTTTCGCTTGTTTGGTGAAACAATAATGTTTTTGTAGTTTGAAGTTCTATATATCTAGTATTAAAGGCAGAGAGAATTTAATGTAAAGGCACTGCGTTCCCCAGTTTTTGCCGAATCTTCGATGCTTCGATAAATCGGTGGAAGGTGGGGAACGGAGTGTATTAATGCTAAATTTTAACGTTAATTTAAAAAAATCTTGCAAGTGAACGTCGAACACACAACCACGTCGCGTTAACAGTTTACGCGCTGGTACCACTGCGCCACGAGGGCTTCGATAATTTGACTTAATTTTTTTTTAAAAACGAGTTAAATATTTGAATGGATGCGGTATTGACAAACTTTGATTGCTTTTCCTGCAATATTTTAAAAAGTGAAAAAACGTCGTTCTTGCATCAAAATATATATTTTTTCATTTTTCATCTGCCCCATCATACAAAATAAGACCTGGTGTTCAGAATTACATATTTTTTAACCAAGTTGATAAAACGGGAATATTACGAGTACACGAAGATCTGAACCTAAAACTATCACGTTTAGTTGTTCGTTGCGACATCCATTTATTGGCAAAATACAGAACAGAGAGAACCTACAATACCAAATATTACATTGACATAATAGTGACAAAATTATAGAAAAAACGATTTTCAATTTTTTTTAGCTCTACGCTGTTTCCAGTATATAGCAAAACCGCAGCAGGCAGATAGAGTGTAGTGAAAGTACTTGTACGTAGTAAGACACTGCATTCCTAGCTTACCGAGATATTTCGTGATGGGTGGCGGAATCGAACGCCGCACTTTGTCTTGTTACTAAAGCTAACAAATGAAAATAATTAATTCCTTCGCCTGGGAACCGAACCCACATCCGTGGCGATTTCAATCAGCCACTGTGCCGCTACGATGACTTATACAGATACCTGTATAAATTCACAAAAAAAAAACATCGATAATATATTCTATCTAAAATAAAATGTATTATGGAGTGAACCTTGAAACAGAACAATTATACGGCGCTTCTCATTATGTCTATTCAAAATATAACAATATCCGAACAAGTTCATTCGATATGTATCACAAAACGACTCAAATAACTTCAAACATACAATAAAAAATTAATTTTATATCAAAGAAATAAAGCTTAAATTACAATGTCTTAAAAAATGCAAGCGACAGATAATGTAGGGAGATCAATGTGCATTTGTCCATCGAGGGTAGCCAGTTCGAATAAATTTAGACTTTGTGGTAATATTAATAAAGATAGTTTCTATATATAGTTCAGATTGAATGACGATTTCGTCTAAATTCTTAATGATTAGGTCATGCATAAAACGGTAAACTGTTGAGGTCGAATCATTATGTTTATTTCCTATATATTACGCAACCGTATATTTAATTTTATAAAATATATTTTTGGTTAAGGAAAAAATAATATTTGGGCCGTCGTGGTTTAGTGGAACGGTTCACAGTGCCTGATTTTAAAGGCGATGGTTGTGGGTTCTATATACTAGCTATAAAATATTACACTTATTTTTATTAAAATAATTTAGCAGCTTCATGCTTTTTCCCCATTTTCTATTTAAGACGCAATATTTTTAAACTTGAGCTACGCGTGGGGAGCAGATTGTCTTAGCATTAAGTTCCCTCTACCTACTTTGCTATATCCGTACAATACAGCGTGACATTAAAAAAAATATTCACATTTGTCTTTAATTCGTTCAAGCACAATGACACACCTATTTGTCTCCTCTCCCAAGGTTTCTACTAATGTGGGCTCGGCGTAGTTTCCATATGATTTCGTAATCAGACCGATACATCATACATCTATCATTTGGCTTAGTTCAATTGAACTTATAACCGTCTGCATGCATTCAAATAACTAATATTAAATTCTAGGATCGATTTCCATTCAGGGCAATATTTTTTATATCCGCTCTGGTAACAAGACAAAGCGCAGTACTGATTTTCACTATTCAATACAAAATATCACGAAAATTGGGCGGTTCTAGGTTTCCTCTATCCTGCTGCATGATGCAATGCAGTACAATGATTGTGATTTACATTTCTTTTAGGAGAAATAATTGTATAAAAATAATACGAATATTTTTTTTTGGTCATGCAAGAAATATTAATATTACGACACAGTGCAGCCGCGGCACTTAGTTACGCCACTCAATATGAAATTTTACAGAGAATGGAGAATGGATGTAAGTAGTAAGTGATATTTGTAGCTAAAAAATATGAAACAAAAATGTTATTAATTATTTTTTGCTTCCTATATCCCAGCAACAGAAATAATTAGGTTGATATGTCCGCCCTAATATAATATTTGTATTCAGGAAAAATGTGAGGCCAAAAATAATATATTAAGTAAGATCTTAAGATCTTGGAAGTAGGTATTACCAAGAAACATTGAATCAAGAGCATATTTCAATAACATGTTCTGTTCATTGTCGAGAGGAAAACCAAAGTTTATTTAATTGCCATTCGTTGGATATAAATCAATTCAATAAACATTGCAAATCAAAATACTCTTCAATATATTTACCTTTCATAAGCATTTCCGGACCATCCATAAGATGTCAGTATTGTCAGTAACATGACGGTATTCTCACTCATTCTCGATCTGTATCGAAGACAGTTCAGCAGATAGGGGTTGGCGAAACACTCTACAGTTGCTCTATTTAACACGTAGTTTCAAGACTGTTACCTGCGTATAGTATGATATACAGAGGGAAGCTAGCGTTAAGATACCTTTGTTCCCCACGAACTGTCTAGTTTCCAAGATGCACGGCTCGGCGACGCGCTTTGTTTCTTTAGTAAGGAAATGAATATTAAATGTGCTAAATATTAGAACAATATTTTTCTTTCTCACAAAAACATATATAGTAATTAATTTTACTTACTTATATTTATTTTTGAGCAGAATAATATTAAACATATCGATGATAAGTGTACTGTAATAATATGCAAGTTTCTCACAAATCACGTCACAAATACTAAGAAATCCAATTATCTTATAACTTCTCATAACTGTATTATCGCGTAAAAAGTTTCTTCGACAAATCTCATTTAGAATAAGATGAGATACAACGTCGTCACGTAAGGAGCTTAAGTATGACCGGCGAGGCTTAACTGCAAGAAAAATGATCGATATTAAAAAACGCTTAGAGAATAAAGAATGAATCATACAATTAAAGCAACAGCCCAGAGGACGAACGCTAACATATCAAGTGGTTGAAAACATTAATTAAGGTTACAATATAAACAGTCGACCATCGGAAAGCTCTATGTGTAGAGTTCATTTTTCATTCATACTAAACGACAATACATGTGTTCGACTTACTAACACAGATAAGCATGACAAAAATAAATACAATCCAAATTGAACTTTATGTTCGAGCGGGAAGGTTTGATTTCGGTTAAGCGTTCGATAGCGTTGCACATGGGCTATAGTAAACATGGAGGAGAGACGCCGGCGCACCGTCATACAGTCAGTTACTGATAGTTCAGTTGAAAGCAGGCAG
>DWGR01002333.1:0-13880 GCA_018247715.1 Heliconius burneyi
ATTATTTTCAATTTATATAAAGAATTCATTTGAATAATTGAAATAAAAAAATAATAAGTTGGATTAACATAAAATATTGCAATATAACATAGTGTACTGATCATATAACCTAAGTATGTCTTCTAATTCTGTGTATTTTTGACGTGTAATTGCTATTACCAATAAATTATGATTATGATTATGATTATATTATAATAAAAGTGACTTTGAAAATTTTCCAGAAGTGTCCTGAAATATTTCTGCATCTTACCAATTTTGAGTTATGAGATTTATAAGTCCATGGTCGCAATCTTTGAGTATATATAATATTAATACGTATTGACAACTATCTAAAACTATAATAAATATTACTTTTTTTTTAAGTAATAAAAATAAATAAGAATATGATAATTTTGCGACATATGACCCTTTAGCAACAAACAAACTTTCCGCCTTTCAATCTAGTAACTGTTAATCTATATTTTTACTCTTAATATAAAGGATCGGTGTCCATAAATAAATTTTTTGTCTGTCTGTGAGTGTTAACGATAATCATGGCTATATCAATTTATTCCAATTTTCCCTATTGCCTTAAGATTTTGTGCTTGTTTTATTTTAATCAGTTTTTAAATTAAAAATGTTATACTATTTTAAAGATAAGGAATAGATTTTGTTTTTAAATTATATTATTATTAATAAACGTAATGCAGATTAGTTAATCAATAATGTAGGACAAGCGGGCGAAGCCGCCAGCTGGTGGCTAGTGTTAACAAATATATAACAGTGAAGTGTCACAGATAGTTAATGATAAACTAACATAATTGATTGCTTGGAGATTATACTCTTCCTAACTGATTAGTTTGGCAAATTAATTTACTTCCGGTTATTGGCAGGGCATCAATTATTATCAGGTTTAATAATATTATATCCGCACATTGGCGAATACACCAATAAGCGATCCGGATTGATCTATGATAGATTGGTTATGATAGACCAGATTAGTTTACACATTTTGTCATAATTGTTTTTAAAAAAGTATATTTTATCACAATTATTAAATATCATTTATTTATCCATCCATGCCATCGTGCCATCGTGAAGACATCGGCTTTAGGTCATTGTTGCGCCATAAGTGTGGAAATGTTGATTCCCAGTGTCTTAACACTAGGTTCCCTCTGCCTGCTCTGCTGTATGCGGGATACAGCGTGAAGCTGATTTAATTTTTACTTTAATAATAAAACTGATGTGTGTCAAAGTTAAGTCCTGAAAAAATTATATGACCTAAGATGTATTAAATCATTAGAATAATTTAATCATTATTCTAAAAAAAGCAGTCTCTTACAAAAAAAAAAAAACCAAGGCCACCTTTTTCTAGTAATAGCAAAGAATAGAGTCTCGAAAACCAAGTATGTTTAGTTTTCTTACCATACATTTTTTATCCAAAACCTTTTAAAGGAAACGTTAGGATTTACCCAAACACGTAAGCGTATTTCGTCGCGCGTGAGACTTTGTGAAAATCTAGTAAGCTTAAAAGAAAGCAATTTACAACTTAATGTAATACGGGATACTAATAAATCTTA
Organism: Heliconius burneyi; assembly: GCA_018247715.1. Taxonomy (NCBI): domain Eukaryota; kingdom Metazoa; phylum Arthropoda; class Insecta; order Lepidoptera; family Nymphalidae; genus Heliconius; species Heliconius burneyi. The sequence continues at coordinate 1,560 of DWGR01002333.1, forward strand.
TCTTTATTTGTACATAAATTTAATTTTATAATTTGTAAGAGGGGCCATTCCTATTTTATATTATTATTTATTGTACTTTTTTCAGTTTCGCAATCTATGCCGTATATTATCAAAGGGTAGGTAGGTAGTGAATTTGCTATTAAAACCCCAGTTTCTCTGCTTCCCGCTAAGATTCGAGATTGCGTTTTGATTTACCAGTGTGGGTAAAAATCATTCCTTTAAGTAGTAATTGTTGACATATCCACGAAGGCTTCACTATGTCTATTATTACTTATATTCTTTTATAAAAAAAGAACAACTACTTTTTTACAATCATTATTGAGGCCATTGTGGCGCAGCGGCACAAGGGTGTTACTGTAACACGACGGTTGTGGTTCGAACCCCACTCGAGGAAGTGAAATATTCAAGTTTATATTTCCATTTCTTCACTCTGGTGTCGAGGTAAAGAAGTTGGGAGCGGAGTGTCTTAACGCTAGATTCGCTCTGCCGACCCTGCTATGTGCGGGATATAGCGTGAAGCTGATCACTTATTTTTCTTCACTAATGTACTCTTCCCAAGACTTCTAATAACTCATAATCACTATTAAAATGATTGATGTAACCATTACTTTTATTGCTACAGTTTTCCTTTTATCGTAATATTTCTAGTTGCGTCATAATAAAATGGCTTCTTTATGATCTTAGAAATGAGCTCACGTTTAAAGGCTGAGCAAAGGTTTTTTTGCGGGCAGCATCGGCTGGACCAGAATGGAATAACTAACACTCGGGCTCTCTGCCAAAATCTATTCTACTTTCCCTTGTTTGCTTAAAAGGCTGTACAAAGAGCTATGTAGAATTACTAACACAATTTGGAGATAGATAATCTAATGAAAAGTTGAAAATAAAGTTTCAGCATTCAAAATTATCAACAGTTTACAAAGTTACGAAGTTTAAAGGAACTTTATCTGGGTGAAATTTTGGGTTTGAACTGAGACGACACCAATGAACTTCATTATAATTCTAAAATTCTTATTTTAGAGTCATCTGTCTAGAATTTTAATTAAATGTGACAATTGATGGAAATAGTTAATTTTTTTAATAAGAAATTTAAATATAAAAGCATTTCGTATCTAAATTAAATTTAAAATATCAGCTTACACGACTGTGTCAAGTAAGTGGTTAAAATTGAAAATGTAGTGAATTCCACCACAGTACGTGAGAGGTGGTGATGTGGGATATCAAATTATAAGCTGTTGTTTGCGCATGCGTATTTCGCGTTTCGGGCCGCAGCGTCCAGTCTGCTCGACGCTCGTGTTTCTAGCGAACGAGCCTGCGCGTTTGTTCTTCAAAACCAGTAGTTACGAAAGCCAAGTTCACATTTTTTATATATAATTTTGAAACAATTTGCTGTGACTCTTTAGTTTTATTAGTTTTAATTATGAATTTGGGACTGTTACAGTGAACTTGAAGTACTCAGTGACTTGAAGTGCTGTGACAAATTTAGACTTTGGTGCTTTTTTTAATTGTGAAAACTTTGGGACAGGTTATATATTTACTATTTTATACAGATAATTAATAGTTTTTCAATTGATTAATTATATAATAATATTTAATTTTCTAATCATTTCGTGAGTAATAAACATAAATAGTACTAATTTAATGGGTATTTCTTTATTGTGCCTAAAAAATATATATATAGTAAGAAATTTTTCTTAGGGTAATAATTTTTTTTCTTATATTTCTCATAAAATTTTAAAGAGTATATATATGACAACTTAAAAATTGAAACCATAAATAAATGAATGGGATTTATTTGCGAGCATATTTATGTCCGTCACTTTTTAAAATTAAATCTACAATTAACACACCAGAAAGCTATAAGCAGATATTTCTTATGGTTTTGATTAAATTTAAGGTAGAGCTATTAAACATTTATTTACACGACATTTAGATGGTATTATTACTGAATTATAGTAACATGACATACATATATTGATTATTTTCACACTGTATTCCGCACATAACAGGATAGGCAAAAAGAACATAGGAACCTAGTGTTAAAACATTCTGTTCTGGAGACATTACATGTTAAGTTGCGGAACCCAACGCGGTTAATGCACAATCTCCCTAGTAAATATAAAATATGCTTTTTAAAAAACATATAAAAATTTGAACGTAGCGGGATTTGCATCCGCGCACATTTCTTTTTTTCTATGTTTGTAATAATACTTTAAAATTGATAAATAAAAAAATATAATATTACAGCATAAATAACCTTAAATCGTTAATTAGTTTGGTTGGTAACATAAATTAATATTCTGCGTTCAGAATAGGCTCGCATTGGTATTCAGCGCCAGTCTCACATATACGAATAGCCAATAAAAATTCAAACTTTTCAATAGAAGGGCGACCTGAATGTTTTAATTTATTCACATAACTTTACCAAACGCCATCCATACCAATTATTACCCTTAAAAATATTTTTTAATTATTTTTTACTAGCTTTACACTGTATCCCGCTTACAGCGTGGTAGACAGAGGGAACTTTGTGTTAAGACATTCCGTATCCTCACTTTCTGCCGAATCTTGGAGGCATTGCATGTTGAGTGGCAGAACTGAACGCCGCACTCGAGGCGAGAGTGAAGAAATGGAAATATAAACATAAATAAATATTTTAGTTCCTCGAGTGTGGCTCGAACCCACAACCGTCACAATACAGTCACACCCTTGTGCCGCTGCGCCACGACGGCCTCTATAATACAGTACTCTTATAATACAGTGGATTTTTTTATTTTTTTATTATTATTATTAAATTTTTTTAGTATTCGAGAAGTGCGCTTTAGCAATTTCTAAACATATTAATATATTAATACAATGTTAATATACGAATTACAAAAGAAATAAAAACGAATTCAAATTCTTTCTTTCATTGCACGAACAAAGCTCGACCTAAATAACCTAGCTCGCTTCTAATACAACAATTAATGGGTAATTTTCATATTTATTAAGATGATTTATTATCCAATAACAGCAACTGTTGAAAGAAGGTCAAATTCCTGTTCCAAAGGTGGCTATACATATCTGCTAAGCTATTGTTAGCGGCCACCCGTGCCATCCACCCTTTGAGCCATTGTTATACTGCGTTCTTGTTACACCTTAGTTTGACGCCTTCAAGTTTTAATAAATTAAAATGTGTGTAACGTTTTATAGTTGATAAAGTTTACAATATATGGGTAAATAAATAATAAAATATATATTTTAAAGTTTATGTAAGAGTAATGGGTTTTTTTAATTTTCATACATTTTGGAATTGTCCAAATTCTTATTAAATTCAATTCAATATTCTTGTTAAATTCAATAATATATGCAGGAGCAGTTATTATATTATTAGTTAAGGATTGTACACAATAAATCGACTGACTTATCACTTTTGTTTCGTCGTCTAGCACACAAAATATGATATATATAATAATAAGTAAAATAAATAAACACATGTACAATAATATAAAAACTTTCATGTTAGATAACTTGAAGCTAGTTATGGCGCAGAGAAAAATATGTGTCACTGTAAAAGCTACTGGTTGTGAAATCGATTCCCACTCGGAAAATTATATAAAATGTATATTTTCACGCTGTATCCCGCACACACAGGGGTAGACAGAGGGATCCTAGTGTTAAGACACTCCGTTTCGCATTTTCCACCGAAATCTGGAGGCATTGCGTGTTGAGTGGCGAAACTGATCGACGCACTTTGCCTCGATCACCAGAGCGAAGAAATGGAAATATAAATTTAAATAAATATTTAATTTCCTAGAGTAGCAATCGAAGCTACAGCCAGTCGTATTTACAGTCACACTTTGTGCTCCTGAACCACCATTGGCCTCAATTTTCATTTCTTCTAGACACCAGATCTAGAAAAAAAAGCGCGCGTTGAGTTCCGCCACTCAACAAGCAATGCCTCGAAAAATTCGGCGGAAAGTGAGAAAAGGAGTGTCTGACTAGGTTCCCTCTGCCTACCCTGTTATATGCGGGATAGCGTGAAACTGGTTTAAATATTAAACAAATATTTCATGTTAAATAACTTGGACGAGCTAGGTGTAAGTATCAAGGGCGCAGACTACTACAACGTTAAGGAGCAAACATGTGAGAAATGCTAATATTAGGCCAACCCTAGGGTCAATTTACATAACATGTCATAAAGGAATAAGGTTAAGTATATTTATTAGGCAGCTTACAGACGACGAAAGTTACATAATTTAAAATTTAGATTTTATGTTTAGAAGCGTAGGCACCTAGAGTAATAAAAAGTAGTTTGGGTTTACGACTCTCCTTTGAATTACATCTGTTTATCTTTTGTTTATATTGAATGTGATGTACATTTTAGATGCCATCTCGAAAATAGAGTTGTTACTTCAATATTGTTTTATGTAGTGCTCCTCTGACACCTCTTTTATTTGGTCGTATTTTGTATAAATATATTAAAAATCAAACATGCACAAATTTTACATTATTTTACTAATTTATGCCCTTATTATATGATAATTTGAAAGCATCCTTTATTAAAATTGCTGACAAATCTTAAATCTTCTTAGCCTTATGATATGCGGCTAAAGTCTAATCCCATAACACTCTGTTCTCTTCTTTCTCCCAAAAAACAAGACATTGCATAGTGGAACACGATACACAAAGCAATTCACTTCATGAAATTACAGTTATTTGACTAATTTCTTTACTTTAAACTTTAACACCAAACAGAATCAATAACTAAACTCTCGTAATAATTTCAAAAGTAATTGCCTGTGAAAACGGTCAACCAATTTTCTCTCTCTCTCTCTCAATTAGCTTACCTCTAAGAATTTAACAGCCAGCCCTACGTTTAAGTAAAAACAATAAACACATATGTACGTATTTGCAAAGTTAAAATTGAGTTTCAGCAAGTTAATCTTCTGTGACGAGGGTTTAACAGAGTATTTGGTGGAACCAAGAGCAAGCTTCACTGTCAAATTTCATAATGCCCGTCTATACGAGTTCAGTAGCAAATTACAAATTATTAATATAGGGACCATTAATTACTAACTTCATGATGATTAAATGATGAAGTTCTATGCTAAACTTGATTTATTTTAATACGTCCTCCATTATAATGCTTACTTACTATAGAGTAAAAGTACTTTTTTAATTACGAAAATACTGATAAAGCCATAGTAGCGCAGCGGAACAAGGGTGTGACTGTAACACGACGGGTTCAATCTTCACTCGAGGAAATGAAAAAATTATTTACATTTTTTTTAAAATTCTTTGCTCTAGTGTCAAGGCAAAAAGCGGCATTGAGTACCGCCACTTATCTGTAGGTGTCTTAATACTAGGTTCCCTTTGCATACCCTACTGTGTGCGGGATACAGCGTGAAGCATTTTTTTTTAAATAATGATTTTTTTATCAAAAAAAAATTTTAGGTCGATATTAATTTGTGTTTGGTAAAATTATGCAAGATATATTAGACTTTTATTTATACATAGCGTGTTGAATGACATAATTTAATGCCGCGTTTTTCTTGCCAGAGCAAAGACATATGCATAATTTACTTCTATAAATGGGAGTCGAACTCATAATCATCTCTTTTACAATTAGACATTGTTCTACTGTACCACGGTGGCATTTTTTTTTTCAACATAATATAGCCTTTGAGGACTGCATTTATTATAATCTTTTTTCATCTCAATAGCTCTTATAATGTTCTAAGCTGATTATCAAATAGATTATTATCAAAGTATAGCGAGCTACTAAGCAGAACCTTACTTGACTAATATAGTAAGTCTATTATCAAAGAGCTTTAGAAATTCTTCATTTTTTGCCTATATCGCAAAATTCATAGAAGAGGGATGAATTTAAAAAATATAATTATTTTTCAGTAAAATATGATATTTAAAAAATAAAATGACATGAAAGACTAATTTTATATTGCCAAGTTAATGTTAAATATAATCTCTTAAGTAAACATAATTTGATCTTCTTATACCTGAAGACGTTTTCGTGGAGCCTATTCAGTAGGAAGACACGTTATTTTTATGAGTTGAAATCGTACTCAAAGGAGTGTTTTTTTAAGCTTCACGCTGTATCCCGCACATGGCAGAGGGAACCTAGCGTTACGACACTCCGTTCCACTTTTCGCAGAATTCTCGAGGCATTGCGTGTGGAGTGGCGGAATTCAACACCGCATCAGCCTGTAATTATGACTATACTTCTATTCTCAAGGAATGTTTAATTAGTTCGATGGTCAGTCTAGTCTAAACCAGCATAGTTTTGTCACCCAACATATACTCGTAGTATCTAATCTCTTTACCTACATTACACACTTAAATATCATGTTCACAAAGAATTAAAAATGAATTTTCCTTTTAAGTTATCCTAAATAATAATTCAAAATATTTGTTCCAGAAACTGTGACTATTGTAAAAATTATATTTACAGTAGATATAATATTTCTAAACTAGAGTAAGTAAGCATAAATATTCAAAAATTTACGCTACGAACAGAGTGAAAAATACAGAGTAGTAAGAGAAACTATAAAAAACATAAAAGATGAAAAAACTTGAGATAACTAAATATTTAAAACTTTTCAAGCTTTATTATAAAGATGCTGAGCGGCTAGTGCTTGAAATACGGAATAAATTACGTCTTTGTTATTAAAATATCTCTGAATATTTTAGAAACCCAGTGATTTTAAGGATTTTTGAGCTTAAGACTAGAAATACATTCATAATAAATGGCTGGTGTTGTTGAAATATTTTGTTCTTTGTATATATAAGTTAAAATAAATTTTAAATAGTAATAGTCGTACAAAATATTTAAATCGATGCCAATTTAAGAAAAGCATGCATTTTTGTATTTTTTGAATGAAAACTCTTAACAAAACAAGAAAAAGAAATTTTAAATAGAATAAAAAGATTTTACAACAGGGAAATATTGTTCTTTTTCCACATTCGTTGCTTCCTAGCGTCGTTACTTAACATAGTTTAGCTTAGATTTCCTGCACAATCCGGCCTGATTGTACAAACGTTTTGCCCAAATGTGAAATTTTTACCATCACTAAAGTGCCGTTTGCATACAGAAGTACGTATTGCTCTTGATTGCGTTCAAAGGCATTTCTTTCGCTTATTCTATTTAAGAAGGTCTTAATATATATATTTTTATAGATTAAATATATTTTTAAAAGACAAAGATTATATTTAAAAATTACCAACAAAAAAAATCGATAAAAACCATTATGAGTTTTAAGCTCCTGATCTGTCTATAAATTGAATCTGTTAATTTCAGTTGGGAGATCTTTCATTTATTCTGAAAAGAATTCAGAATAAATGAAAGATCTCCCAACTTGTTGTCGTGGTTTTTATTATATGTTAAAAATATTTTTTTGAACTCAATCACGTATCATTAATATAATAAATTAATATATTATTCCATTTTCCATTGTCAATAGAGGCCGTCGTGGCGCATTGGCACGAGGGTACGCTTGCGCTTGACTTAACCGATGTTGGTTCGATTCCCACTCGAGAAAGTGAAATATTTATTTACATTTATATTTCCATTTCTTCGCTCTGGTGTCGAGGCAAAGCGTGGCGTTCAGTTCTGTCACTAATCACACAATGCCTCCAGATTTCGGCAGAAAGTGGGGAACGGAGTGTCTTTACACTAGGTTCCCTCTGCCTACCCTGTTGTGTGCAGGGTATAGTGTAAAGCTGATTTGATTTGATTTCATTTTCCATTGCCACTAAAAGGTGATTTGAGCGATGGATTTTTCTTGTAGTTGCCCTAACCAGAAATTGGAGAATAATATTTTTAGGAGAAACGACTCTAAAGAATATTTGAATTTGTAATAAATCACTTTACTATGATCGCGTTTATATAAACTGCATGTAAAATGCTAAGTTGGTTAAACTAACCGTAACTGCGACGCTAGAGTGCTGTAAAATTTGCTTAAATCATTGATCAAACAACTTTTATTTGCATATTCACAGTGCTAGTACGTCGTCTGCTCTTGGCTAAATTACTGCATAAATAATTACCAATTATAGGTATGCAAGTTTTTAATTAGCTTCACGCTGTGTTGTAACTATCAGGACTAGCAGAAGGAACTTGAGAACAGTGTTAAACTCCGTTCTCATTTATATGCTTCCGTTCCCCACGTTCCGCCAAATTCTCGAAGCATTACGTGTTAAGTGGCGGAACTCAACGCCGCGATTACCCTCAGTACCGGAGCGAGGTAATGAAAACATTAAATATTTCATACCTCCCAATGGGAATCGAACCCACATCGCACAAGCGTCGCGTTTCTAGTCACATACTTGTACCAATGGGCCACGACGGTGTATAAATTGTGATCATAGTACCTATATATACTTCAACAGCAGTATATTAGGAAAAAAGTAAAATATTTCAGTTACAAGAAAGCTGATTTTTATCTTACAAGTAGTTAAGTATCTCTTTCATGGCGTTATTTATAGACTTATTTATACGATTTATGTCTTTTCTGTAGCAGATTAAAACACATAAGCCTTTTATATCTCAAATTTTATGTTGCTACGTATTTTCCTCTTATTTTATCTATTCTAAATATGATTAATTGATTGTTGTAAAACAAAATGCTAAGAGAGTCTTCCATTTCCATTTCAAGTTGGGTAAATATTAATATTATTTTTATCCCTCCTCTATAAATTTTACAATATAGGCAAAAAATGAAGAATTTCTAAAGCTCTTCGATGATAGTAATTGCCCAAGATCCCAGAGCTACCAGACCTACGTCATTTAAGGAAAGCTGAAATTTTGAGGACTATTAAGTAAACCATGATGACCTAATTGACATAATATATTTATAAATATAAAATAGGTTTTATACAATCTTATGTCCAAAAATTGTTAAGTTGGTATATTATTTTTTCAACTTCACATTGTGGAAGAATCCTACACAGCGGAGTACGCGGAAAGAATCTGGAAATATAGTGTTAAGACACTTCGCTTTCATTAAGCCACTTCCGTTCTCAATTTACACCTTATGAAACTATTAAAAACTTCAACCCCCTGGATAAGAATCGAACCCACAACCGTCGCGCTTACAGTATGACAGCCTTGATTATTTTTTATAACATTTAAATAATATAATAGCTGAAAATTTATAGTAGTATATCTCGTGCCGATCTCATGTAATTAAGGTTTTAGAAAGCTATATTTATGAGCCTTACTAACAAGCTTAAATTCAAATTTCGTTAACGAATAAATCACCTAAGCGAAATCTGTTATTAATTAGCAGACAGCGATAGTACGATAACAGATAAACAAAATAAAGAAATAAAGAAAAAAGAAAATTTGCTTTGTTTTTAGAGATTTATGTTTCTATTTTTATATTTGATAAGTTCAGCGAAAATGAGATTTACACAGAATCTCTTAGGAAATTTTTGTTGAACAAAATGATTTTAAAATTGCGTTCAGACGTTTTTATTAATAGAATTAATATTGTTTACTTTGAATTTTCGCTTCTAGGTAAATATGGAAAATTTTAAATGTAAATTGATTAGTTAATAGAAAACGAAGAAGTATTTTTTTGTTCTTTTAGCAAAGGAAACTTTAAATTCTATTGCACTCATCATCGCGGCACAAATAATGATGAGTATTGAACCGACAACCATCGCGTCACAATCAGACTTACGTATCCACTACACTACGCTGATGTATTATATTCTGACATTAAAAAATAATTGAGAAATGAATGTAAATTAAAAACCGTTTCAATTATTTTAGTACTCAGTCAGGAGTGAAATAAATTCTAGGAGGGCGATATTTCGTGATATTTATGGTCTCTAGGCGAAGCTCAATACAACTATTCTCGCTTTTTATTTACATTGGCAAAACGCCTCGGCGATATAAACTTATGTTTAAATCTATCTGCGGATTTATGTATAGGACTATGAGCCCCATATAAACCTATTATCAATATCTTAAAAGATAAAGAAATAATCTTTTATTTCCGTTTGACACCGCAGTGGTGCAGTGGGACGACGTCTGACGGTAAACGCAATAGTTCGCAATAGGCATCATAAGAATCACTGGATTGAATCACATTATTTGTATATCCAACAAATTTTGGTTTTTTTTCAACTTCACGCTGTATCCCGTATATACCTGGCATGGTAGGTAAAGGGGGGGGAACGTATTAAGTCATATCGCTCCCCACTTTCCACCGAATTCTGGAAGCATTGCGTATTGAGTAGAGGAACTCAACAAAGTTCAAAAGCTCAAAGCGAAAGTATAAAATATATATATGAAAATGGAGCCCACGTTTCTAGCCGTGTGTTCCCGGCTTAGAATAGGATCACCCTGGTACTGGCGGTGTCGTAAGAGGCGACTAAAGTACGAGTGGGAGAGTCACGCCGCCTGCAATGGCGACACGCATGGGCAGACTCGACCGGATAATTACCAGCATGGCTTTATGCCACTGCGTTTCGCATTAGGTAATGCCGGGCTCCGGGGCCCAGCCACCCCAAAAGCTGGCAACGCACCAGTAGCTCCTCTGGTGTTACGTGGTGTCGTGGGCGGCGGTGATCACTTACTATCAGGTGACGCGTACGCTCGTTTGCCATGCTTTTACCATAAAAAAAATAAAAAAAAAGACCTGACGCGTCAATGCTTGTGCCCTTGCGTAAAGACCAGTCCCAATTAATCATATTAATTCATATGTTTATAATTAACATATATCATTTTATTGTAATTTAATTCATTATTTCTAATGTATTCATGCTAGACTAACATATTGAGACAGCGTAATCCCATTGTGAACCGGCTCTCAGCTTATGTAACCACAGATGTCATGTAAGACTATGTCCAGTTCGCATGACTAAGCCGATCCCGATGATACAAACCGCAACGAATTAGAAGTTACAGTGTGCATGAATGTTAAGTAAATTACCAATTTGGTTTAAACAAAAATACTTTTTGATATATAAAAATGAAATATTTTTATTTATTTAATTTGAGGCCGCTGTGATACAGTGGCACAAGAATGTCACTTTAAATGCGACGTTTGTTTGTTTGACTCCCATTCGAGGATTGAATTGTTTAATTTTCTTATTTCCTTGCTCTTGTGACAAGGTAAAGCGCGGCGTTAAGTTCTGCCATTCATGACTGTTTCAAGAATTTGGCAGAAAGTGGAAATGTCTTAATGGAGAACAGAATATCTTACCGCTAGGATCCCAGGTTCCCTCTGACTACTCTGTTAAAATAAATAGCTTCTAACATTTATTCTCTCCGCTCGGATTCTAGACGTTTTGTATTTTGGAAAATGACAATTTTTTTCATCCCCCGAGTGAGTAACGAATCCACAACTTTTCAGTTGAAGTGTTGAAGTTGAAGTGTCGTAACTTTTGTAATTTCTGGTATCGTTAGCCTTCTCTCTTATCTCTCTATTTCTCTCATTGCAAAGAAGCTAAAGAGAAGCAAAACATAAGTGACTACATTCTCCTTTCTTTCAATACATTTAGATATATCACGTGTCATATAATAGTACGAATAACAATACATTCAATTAGTTATTATTAAAGTACAATTATAACTTTCCAATATAGATAAGCTTAATATCTTCCACATAATAACATACAAATTTACTATCCCATTAACGATATTAATTATAAGCTGTATTATATAATTTCTCGTACAGTATTCTCGATACATTACGACATAAGCCTAACATTCATCAGGCATCTCTTCATTGATGCGATTAGCGCTTATCATCTGTCGCCATTACGCCTCGATTGGCCGCTGTGACAGCTGGTAAGTTACTTAACTTGGTATCATTTACATACGAGTATTATGTGGGATATTTATTTGATGTAGTACGTGTTAAGGGGTTCTCTACCTCAAAAGAAAAAGATGGAATTCTGAATTTCTTATAGTATAATTTTATTGTCCGCCTGTCCGTCTGCCAAGATTATTTATCTCTAGATCGCGTGCATGTATCAAGCTGAAACTGATATCCAAGTCTACGGTTCCTTGGAGCCCAGAAAATATTAAGCTTCTAAGCCAGCTAAATGAAAAGATACAAGTATTTATACATCATTTTGGTGAATTTTGCATGAAATTCACCGCGTAACCAAGATCGCTAGGGTACTTCCCGTGGACCTACCGTTTTTTCGTAAAATTAAAAATTGCAAGCTTATAATTGAATATAACTTGACCAGTTCTTTATATTATAAGTTTCTTATATAATATAGAAATATGTAATAATATTTATTTATTTGTATATGTTTTAAATACATTTTTAATTTATTAATATGTATTTGCTGTTAGCTTCAGGT
>DWGR01002334.1:0-13880 GCA_018247715.1 Heliconius burneyi
CTACCACCATACCTACAATATGCAAATGTCCAGAACTCCAAACTCAGTGTTATCTTTCTGTTTGGTAAAGAGATTTACGTGTTTAGTTCAAGCTTTTAGTTTGCTTATTGTAATATTTTGTATCTGTCTAAATCCTTTTGCGTCTGATCTGATATGTTTATAACGATACCGCAGTATTTGCTTTACATTTAGTATATTTGTTTGTACAAATATAATTTTATTTTAGATTTAAGCTGTATCCTGTAAATAGCAGAGTGGCAAGGGATACCTGTGACCTTAGTGCAAGCGCACCGTTCCCCACTTTTCGTCGTATCTTTGAGGAACTCGAGGTCACGCTTTCTCTCGTTATCGGAGCAACGAAATGTAATCGAATCCAGAACCGTTACACGTTAATGAATTTATATTTTGTAATATACTTGTTTATACAAATTAAAAAAGTAATTATACAAATCTTCATCTATATTGTATACGAGTACAATATATGTACATCCGCTTTACAAAAACATAAATATCTTCTACATCCGAGTATAAGCTTAAAAAACACTTAAATTATATCGTATATCTATCGTAATTTAAAAGTATATCTTATCATTAGTTAAACCGACAATTTCCTAATGTTTCATAATTTAATCAGATCAACATTAAATATTCACATCCAATACTTTGTGGAACTCGAACGCCATTTCTTTGGTTCGACGTTTTGGGTATTTTTTTTCTCATAAACTTTTCCAAAACTTTTTTCAATTCGAACTTTTAATGTGACAGCTCGGTATTTGCTATCTGTTGTAAGTTCTTGCCATACAGTCATGAACTTTTTTAAATTATACAGTAAAATACGTTTCTTTCAAAGAAAGTCAAAATTACTTTTTCTCAATGAATTTTGATGCTGGCAATATAAATATGTTGTAATAAGTCCTCGAGTTATGGTTTCGTGGACCTGAACGCAGATTAGAGAGTATAGTTGTAGCACTAAGAGAGGAATTCTCAAAATTCTTATTGGAAAGTCACTTTTGTCGTTTCCATAGGAATTTCTTTCTTCAGATCTTAAGGTCTTAAGAATTTTCTATCTACTGTCTTAAGGTCTATGCTAACAAATCGCAGGCAACGAATAGTAAAGAATATTTAATGATAATAACGATATTATAATAAAATTCTGCACTTTTTTTAGCTTCACGCTGTATCCCGCACACAGCAGGGTAGACAGAGGGAACCTAGTGTTAAGACACTCCGTTCCCCACTTTCTGGAGGCCTAGTTCTGTAGGCAACAACAACTCAACACGCAATGTTGAGTTGCAGAACTCAACACCGCGCTTTGCCTCGCACCAGATCGAATAAAATGGAAATGTAAACGTAAATAAATATTTCACTTCTTCGAGTGGGGATCGAACCCACAACCAGTCGATTTTGCAGCGCACGAAGTCACACTCTTGTGCCGCTGCGCCACGACCTCAAATTTTCTGCACATGAATGTATGTTATTATAAAAATATAATACAAAATGGTTTCACACATTTTGCTCTTAATTGAGTATTAAAAGTTAATACATTTATAATAAATTGCAGGAGTGTGCTTGACGTATTGTAGATCGATAAAATCTCAGATATTTAATTTAGCATTGTTTTTAAGCATCACATAATGACCGCATATAGCAGGGTAGGCAGCGAGAATACACTGCTAGGATATTCCGTTCCAAGCTTTCCGCCCATTTTCCAGATTTTACTCATTGAGTGGCGGTGTTTAATGCTGCGCTCCTTCATGTTTGTAGGGAAAAAAACGTCATTGAGGTAGAATTGATTTCAATCCACCGCTGTGGTAGACAAAGTAAGATATTGTAATCTCGAATTCAGACGGATAATAGAGTACAGAGTGTGTGAGAGTGAAGTTCTTCTTCATTTAAACTGCATCAAGCTTACACATATTTAAATTTTTACATATATTTAGTATTTGTAGCATTCTACCAAATCTGGAATTTAAATTCACAATCTTAAATACAAACATTTTAAGTCTTTTGTACCAAACTATTAAATCCAAGAGGCCATTACCCCAAATGAGTACAAGTTAATTTTTTATTCAGTACTCTTGTACTATACAGAGACGCATCTGACTTCTTATCACGTACTCGTGGTCCGTTGGAAACCCGGATTTAAGTCTGGTAACGTTGCATATTTGCTAGTTTCAGTGCATGCCGCCTGCATTCTGAGTGTTGATTCTGAATTCCCTTGGTTTGGCTAACAAAAATTGAAGATATAACTTTTTTCTGTTTAATAATTTGTAGTATGTTTTTATTTTAATAAATTAAATTTGGATATTTTGATAAAATCTAGTAAAAAAAGAAATATAATTTGAATGGAAATAAAATATTATAAGATGACATTAAAGGGAAATGACAAACATGTCATACTAACCGGACGTGGTAGAAAATAAACCCTCTGGAACTATTGGTTGAAATTGAAAAACATTTTTGTGTTGCATTATCCTTTTATCGAGGCAGGTAATAGGCTATATAATATACGAGTTTAATCATTTCGATGTAACCAAAACAAAGATGATTAATAAAAGATGGTTAAATAAATATTTAACCGTGTGGTTAAATATTTCTTCAACCACGCTGGCCAAGCGTTAGAGGGAAAAAGCTAAAGTGTTATATAAATTTGCATATATGTAGTAAGATGATTAATATACATAAATTAGAATTAGACTACTAAAGTTAAAAATGGTATTTGACACGCAAAGGGGAAAGGGCGCGTCAAATATACACCATTTGTGGCCATTACTGGATTAAAGTCGCGTGATTGTCATTTATAGTCAGGAATGAACTTATCTACAAGACCGTCGTAGCATCGACGTATCGTAAATGCGAAGGTTGTGAGTTCGAGTCTCACTTAGGGGTGATATTTTTATTTCTTCTCTCTAATAACTGGGCAAAGCGTAGTGTTGAATTCCGCCACTACACAGTGCCCTCTCAGTGTCCTCATAGTGTTATAAGGGGAACAGAGTGTCTTAACACAACTAAGGTTTCCAGCCTACTCTTCTCTATGCCTACTCTACTACGTGCGGGAGTCAGCGTTTAGTTAAAAAAATACTTCTCCCTTAACCCTCATATAGCAAGGGCAGAAGCTACACTCCGTTCTCTATTTTTTCCTTGCGAGTGATTTAACGCCTTTTATATACGCTGCATAAGCAAGTTAGGCAAATGGAACCAAAGGTAAGAATTGTTAAGACACTCCAATCCCAAAGAGGTATTGATGATAATTGATTCCCTGAGTGATAATCCAATACGCAACCGTCGCGTTTATATTCAGACACATTACCGCTGCACCACAACGGCTTTATTTTTGCTTTAAGATAATTCATAGACCAAAATTAATTTCTACTAATTAATCTTTCGTAGTCTAAGAAAATATGATTTTGAAAAGCGACTATACTATTTGTTTTAATATTTAATGTACCTAATTAGAATATACAAAGTCTTCTCGCAAGAAATATTGATTAAACATTTAGAATAACTGTCTTTCACTGGCTATGTTAAGTATTTTCTTTAGGAGTTCAACGAAACAAATTGTTCTAATCAGGAGAAAAGGAGAAGATTTTTTTTATAATGTTAGTATAGATAGTAGAATATGATGCAATTATTAGTAATGCCAGTCGTCTGCGATGGTTGCAGGATCGGTCCACTGGAAGTGGGAAACGAGCTAGTACATCATCATATTCCTTCAGAACTAGGCAACAACAGCAAAAACTAGCCACCATCACGTATAATATGTATGTTAATTTAATTTAACGCGTACGTTTATCTAATTTTACCTCGAACAAAAATACCACTACTTCATTTTTACAAAGTCTTGTAGCTATTAAACTGCCAATCCGATTTGCATTAAACATATTTAAGAACCATGCATTAAATACTACACTCAAATCCGTTGATTTATTCAGGAGCTACAGTGACACAGACAGAAATACAGACCAACACACAGACACATCAAACTTATAACATCCCTTTCTTCGTCGGGTGTTAATAAAACAATTACAGGATTTTAAAAAGAAAAGTACATGATTTATGGGGTATTTATTGGAGGGAGATGTTTGACTATAAATATATCGGTCGGTATTATTCCAATTTACGGGAATGCATTATTTTTATATTCTCATTTCTTCACTCTGGTAACAAGACAAAGCGCGGCGTTGATTTCCACCACTTAACACGCAACGATTTGTAAATTTTGAGAAAACTGAAAAACAGAGTATCTTAACATTACATGCGGGATGCATAGTATGAAGCTAAATAAATCAAACACGACATAAAATTCCACTCAACTTACAATGTCTTGAAAAATTGAAAAAAGTGAGAAATGGTTTGTCTTAATCTATAATATAAATATACAATTTACATATTAAAAACCTGTAAGACAACTTTAAAATAAAAATAAGTATGGCTATATTTATAAATATCCTCTATCTAACAACTTCCTATACATTATCATAATATGATACAGTAACAAGAGTAGAATTTTCGATCGACATACAAAATGCAAAACATGCAGTCCAGCCAAATGCGTCTGCCGGATTTATGCTCAGATCTCTTCTGTACTAGAGCATTACGTGACTTGGATGTCAACTGGTCCTTATATAAACGATATATGTGTAGTAGACCTTAGAATTAGAATGCTGATTTTATTTATTTACGTATGTTTTTAATTATATATTTTTTTTACATTTCTTCTGTTATATAGCGCTCAGTGTCACAGACGGAAAAAATATTTTATATTAGAATGTGTCCGAGTGTGACAAGAAGAAAGATCCAGCGGAAAAGGAACCAGATGAGTGTTTATTGTTAAAAATTGGAAGTGGCTAAAGATTTTTAAAAACAAGATAAAAACACATATCGTCTATATGTTTCTAAATTATTCGCAAAGAGATTCTATGTAAATGCAATAAGTGATACCTAATGTATCAAGCAATAACAATACTTACACGAGTTTCCTTCCATTCTGCCTCGATTGACACAATTCCTTTGCTTTAATATCATTTTCACCTATATCTACCCTCTTTCACACTAGGTTGCTAATATATAAATTAGATAAGATTAAATTTAAATTTTTATGTAATAACTAAAATTAATTCATAAGAAAATCTTATTTTCTGCCCTCGTAACTCATTCATAATATTTATTCGAATAGACTATTGCGAGTAATTTTGAGTCATCGAATAACGATAAAGTTACTCATCCGTTGCATATTGACTTACACAACGTTACACCATTATAGGTGACATAGAGTTGAAATGTAGCATGTACGTTTTTAGGGGCAGGCACAAGCGACGGAGAATAAATTATTATTTATTAATATTTTCACTTTTCGCCCTGGTACCAAGGCAAAAGCGAGTTGTTCAGAGTTCCGTTGCTCAGCATGCAATGCCTTGAATTCAGCGAAAAATGAGAAACGGAGTGTCTTAACACTAGGTTCCATTTGTCTGTCCCTGCTATAAGCGGGATACAGTCCAACGCTGTCGCACACACAGTCCTGACGCTAAAAAGTCCATTGGAAAGTTTACGGGACTAAAATGATTTCTCGAAATTCCTCTGGGAACAGAAAAATCAAAATTTTTCGTCTTAAAATTTATGCGAAAAGTAATGGGCAATGACTAGTGTATTAACAATTTTCCAAGTGGAAACTAAATAAATTTTACGATATTGGAATACTTTCAAGATTTCAAGAATTTTTATGTGTATTTATAAATATTAGATTTCAATTGTGGACTTCGTGGCGCACGGGTCAACTGGATGATTGTAGACTTGTTTCCACTCTGGGGAATGAACTAAACTTAACTAAGCTCTACGCTTTATCCCTAGCGGGGTAGTCAGAGAGAGCGGATTGCCAAAAAAAACGCTAAAGGCATGAATTTATAATATTTTCATTTCCTCGCTATGATGACGAGGCAAAGCGCGGCGTTGACTACCGCCACTCAACATAGAATGTTTCGAATGAACTAGTGTTTTAATACATTAACATTACGTACATTTTAATAAAAGATCCTAATTTATTCATAAAACGTCGAACATAAGTCTTAACGGTCGGATGTTTATATTGAAAGAAGCTCGCTCGCGAGTTTAAAATATCTCAAGGAAATTAGTCAAATATTTGAACTTAATGTTAATAAATTATTAAATTTTGGACAATATAATAAAAACATATTTTTATATATTTTTTTTGTAAGGAAAACTTTTAAAGACTTCATTTATTGGGTGGCGGAACCCAACGCTGTGCTTTTTCATACTGTAATGATTTTAAATAAATGTGTTTAATATTCGCGATAATTAATTATAAAAAAATGTAAATCAATCTCTTTATTTAATAAAAAGATATATTTGATTAATTTATACATAGAACTTACAAAAGTTGTCAATTTAAAAAGGACGCTTGATGTGATCGAAATTTTGATACGCACTTTTAGACTTGGAGCAATAGAGGAAAGTGGTCCTCTAGAATAATATATAAGAATTTAAGTTATACCAATGTATAATTACAAACTTAATGGTATTTAACTTTGGAAGAAATATAAGTTCTGTAAAAGCCTACAGGCGTTTGATTCCTATCAATACTTGGAACGAGAGAAGAAAGAGATTCTCTAGAATATGATACAGTAATAGGATTAAAGATATACATTGTACTAGCACTAAATCATTTCCTAACTAAACATCAAACAAACGCAGACGACGAGACTTTCTATCTGCGCCACAATGCATAACGATAAAATAATAAATTTAATTCATTTCTCATAAATATATACTTATAGAGATATCTTAGCTTTTTGCTGATGCTGTAGAGCTTTGACCCAAATACTGCACAACAAACAGTCATTTATAAGCCCCTAAGTTGAAGGTTATAAGGATCTCGTCACATATATTTAGGATAACCCTAAAATATTATAAATTAAATTTTAAATTTCTTTTCTACAATACCATAGAGACCATCGTAGCGCACGATGATTGTGGCTTGCATTGAACCCGAGTGAGTGGCTGAAAACGAATAGCTATGTGCCGAATTCAGAGAGACACTGGAGAATGGAATGTTTAGACACTGGAAGTGAAGTCGCTTTTTTAATAAAATTAAAATTAAATCAGCTTCACGCTGTATCCCGCACAAAGCCTAGGCACTAGGTTCCCTCTATGTACCCTACATAGAGGGAACCTAGTGTAAAGACACTCCGTTTGCCACATTCAGCCGATATCTGGGGGTATTGCGTGTTGAATGGCAGAACTCAACGCCGCGCTTTGCCTCGAATAGAAATCAAAACCACAATTGTTGCGTTAACAGTAACAGACATGTGCCTATATAATCAATTAAAAATTACAGATATTTAAAACTGAGTGTATACCAAGTGTGTTAATAGCCTAAACCACAGCTGAATATGTATTACGTATCATAAAGTGAGATGTATAAGAAATAGGAAGGGTGGCATAATAAACTTGCTGTACCAACTTTGACTTATAAATACATACGTATGTATCTGCTTCTAATCCTAATCCTTAATACTTTAGTCGTATATATACATTTTAAATAGCTTCAATCTTTTTCCACATTGTAGGATAGACAAAAGGAACCTGGGAACCCAATCTTAAGTAACTCTTTTCCCATTAAGATAGTTATGTTTCCCATCCTCCGCCTATTTCGCACATTG
The DNA here is from genome assembly GCA_018247715.1 of Heliconius burneyi. Taxonomy (NCBI): domain Eukaryota; kingdom Metazoa; phylum Arthropoda; class Insecta; order Lepidoptera; family Nymphalidae; genus Heliconius; species Heliconius burneyi. Next base: position 7,677 of record DWGR01002334.1, read on the forward strand.
CCTCGGTGCCGGAGGAAATGAAAGTATTATTATAAATTATGAATTGAACCCACAACCTGTCACGCTCACAGTCGCACACTTGTGCTTCTACGCCATAACTGGTCTCAAAAACAAATAAAAATATATAATAATTTATCCGAGTAAGTATTGTATCCACAAACGTCGCGCTAACAGTGAGGTGCTGTTTGTGCCACAACCGTCTAAAAATATATAGAAAGACCGGTTATGCATTGAGATAACATAGTGTAAAAACACTCCCTTCCCCACTTATCGTCGACTTTTCGAAACATGGCGTGTTGAGTGGCGGAACTTTTTATTTTCATAAGTGGGAAACTGAGGAACGGAGTGTTCTAACACTATGTTCCCTCTGCCTACCTTGAGATCCCTATATGTGGGATACAGCGTGAAGCTGCTAATATAGTAACTGGCCCTTTAGCTATTACGAATAGCATACTACAGTCCTAGTAGTTAAATTGCCATATGATTGCTCGATATTGAATTGGTTTGCGCCGTAATGGATTTAGGTTCGATCTATATTAAAACTTTCAATTAAAAAAATATTTTACATTTTAAAAATTTACAATGAAAAACTGATCAACAAAAATATTCATCAGTTTATTAAAATATCGCTGAAAGTATTCTATAAAATATTACACGCATACCATGATCGAAATAATATTTTTTTTTGTTGAAAAACGAGAATTGGTAATATTTCTTATTTTATTTTGTATATTTATATAATAAGCACATATTGTAATAATAACGAAATATTATTTATATCAAGAACTGTTCCCTTGCTAACAGTTATGTAAAATTGAAATATAAGTAATTTTACTGATAAATAGCCTGTTGGAAGCTTTTGTGCTAAATGTATAATTGGTGAGAATATAATTCATGTTATTTTTTCATCCTTCACGCTTAGAAGATTATACGAGTACATTACATTACATAACAAATAGCGTGTTAGCGATAACCAATTCCTCGATAAATAACTATCTAACATTTTTTAGCTTCACGCTGTATCCTACACATAGCAGAGTAGGCAGAGGAACCCGGTGTTAAGTACTCCTTAACCATTAAGACACTTCCGTTCCCACTTTCCATCGAATTTTGGATACATTGCGTATTGAGTGGCGAAACTCTACGCCACGCTTTGCCTTGTTACTAGAGCAAGGAGATGAATATAATAAATATTGTATCATCTCGAGTGGGAATCGATCCCACAATCTATCACTCTTACAGTCGCACGCTTGTGAACTGGCCATACGTAGATACTCGTATCTAACTAACCAGCTGTACTAAAAAGACGTTAATTATAGACGTTATTCAGTTCACACATACAAAACGTATGAGCAAAAGCGGCTAAATTACATTACGGTTCCGCACAACCAGTTAAAACTTGCGAATTACTGTTTGCGGTCGCGGATCTACGAGTGTGTAGCAGTTAACCTTAACTAGTTCAGTTAAAATTTAACTAATTTGTTATTTTACACTCTATTTGGTGTAGTTTAAGTAAATTTATAATATTATTTAACTTTTGTAGTGCTTTTAAATCAGGTTTTCTTTAGCTACTCTACTATCTGCGGAACAGAACGTGAAAAAAGTTTGTAATGAACTATTTTTCTATTCTATTTTTGTATTTTTCGTGTATGTATGATTTGGCATTTGACTATTTTTTAATACGAAGTCGTTTTCAATTTTCTTTATTAGAAATTTATACGAGTGCCACAATATACATTAAGAAATAATTCTTTTTCTTTTGATGTATGAAAAAATATCTATAGACAATAACACTTTTATATCCCTTTTAAAAATGGCAACATGGCTATGTAAACCTGAACGTAACAGATTAAAAACTCTGCACATTTTATTTTTTAAAATGTGAAGTTATACTTGAAAATGAACGAAAATCGTGAATACACTCAAAGGACAAAGTTATTACTTTGAAAATTTTACTACGCTAGATTTTTTTGTGATTTTATATTTGAATTTGTATCTACGCTTTATTTTCTTTTCATTAAAGTGTCCAGCTAACCAGTCATTCGTACTTATTAGTAAATATAATAATATTAATATGTAAAGTTTATTTCGATTTCGGACCAAACCGATGCTTTATTTTCATTTCCTAATTTTGGAATAAGACAAAACGCGGTGTTGAGTTCCTCTGCTCAAAACACATTGAGAATTTTGAGTGTCTCATTAAGCCTGCCTACCATGTTATATACGGGATATTTTTTTTTATATTTGTTAACCTCATACTGGGCTAAAAAAGTCAGTCGTGACGCAGAGGCACAAAGTGTCACTGTTAAATCGACTGGTTGTGAGTTCGATCCCCAGCGAGTGCGGCGTTGAGTTCCGGCACTCCACACGCAATGCCTCCAGAATTCGGCGGAAAGTGGGGAACAGAGTGTCATAGCACTAGGTTCCTCTGCCTACCCTTCTGTATGCGGGAAGCTGATTTTATTAAAAATTTTCATACTGGGCTAACAAATAAAAAAATATACCTACTTTATACGGAAAAATGGCAAAACGACTGAAATGATGAAGATACACAACTGCCTCATCTTATATTATTCCTTTATTAAGAGACTTCCACGAAATTAGGTAAAAAGGAAAATGCTTACAAACAAGAATAATAAGAAAATATTTACATTCACTTATTGTTGTGTACTCGAGATAAGGTCATATAAATATCACATTAAGCGGTAGTAATAAAAGGAATACTTAAAATGTATGCTCTGCAAAGCTTAACGCTGTATCCCATATATAGCAGAGTAAACGGAGAGAATCTTGTGTTAAGACACTGCTTTCTCTAGTTTTCGTTCTATTGGAAGACGTTTTATGCATAATGGCGAAGTTCAACGCCACATTTTTCAGCCACTGGAACGAGAAAATATAAATAATTGGTTCCCCAAAGGGAAGGAACCACAACCATCTCTTTATATTCCGTTATTGTTGCAGGCTGATAGTGATGGCCTCAACGTTTGCAAAAACTTCCTAATAAAACAGTTTTAAATAAGAGTTTTAGGATTTATTTCTTTTTAAATAGCTATTAACGGACACACGGCATACATTTTAGTATTTGAGATACTCGTACATTTAAGAACATCTATTTTTCTATCAATTTGCTACGAGTATTTACTAAATTCAATTAAATTGCATTTACAAATTTGCTTGCATTTGTACTAAAAGCCTAAATTTGAAGTAATTAAATTCAAAATAAAATAATATTATTCAAAATAAGAAAAAACACATCGGTTCTCTAGTTAATGCTTCAGATCTCAGAAAAACCAGGGCAAAAAAATCATCGAGACTTTTCTTGAAATGGACTTAAATTCCAATAAAATTCCAAAAACAAAGTGATCCTTCACTACGTTTTCTATATCCAAATATCAATTATCACAACACATTTACCTTGTAAGTTTACCTTCTAGTGGTATAAAGTAATTTTTATAGTATAACAGATAAGGCCTATTTCATGAGCCATCCAATATTATTTTATGAACGTTTGTTTTTATCGTCATTGCAAAATTGCCTCTAACGTCCGGTATATTGAATTTAACGAGAGTTTATATTATTTTTCATTGTGCTTTTATGTATGGATTCATTTCTCTTCACTCTGTAATTCTTTTAAAATTAAATTGTTCCGAATAAAAAAGTGGGTTACCGCGCACAGGCGTAATTATTAGACGTCTGCTTGTATATGCGATTGTTGCAGGCTTAATTTTAATTTGGGGGAATGATTTTTTATAAGAAGGTTTTTTATAATATGTAAAATATAAATTTAGTTTTTTCATATTTTAATCTTTATTTGTACTGCAAATTTTTAATTTATTTCAAATATCAGAACATAGGTTTTGACAACGCGGCGAATTTTATACGAATTGAAGCAAAAACTCGACTTAGATTGGAGAAGGTTGATTTCTTTCTGTGCTTCAAGCAATCTTTAAATGAATAGTCTCGAAAGACAGACAAATGGACACCAAAGCGATCCTATATGAGTTGCTTGTTTCCTTTTGAGGCAAGAAATCCTAAAAACATTTTTTTTCTATTCACTTTGGTCACATAGGCATAATAATACAATATATAATATAATTGAAGTCAACATGGCGCAGGGATCCAGGAATGCGACTGTAAACGCAACGATTGTGGGTTTGATTCCCACTCGGTGGAATTAAATATCCTCATATTTTCATTTCTTCGCTCTGGTGACAAGGCAAAGTGCGGCGTTGAATTCCGCCACTGAACAACAATTATAAATAAATATAACTCGAGTGGGGTTCGAACTCACAACCAGTCTACAGCAACACACTTATGCCCCTTCCACCGCCACGACCGGCCTCGAATTAGACATGATTAACGTATATCATCCTTTTGTTCTAAATTAGCGTCGACTTAAGCGTCCTAACTCGCATTATCTGGCTGAAGTAATTTAGACGCTTAGCGCTAAGTTTTCGAAGCGTCAGGATGTAATACCATCAACTTCATGATTCAAATTTCGTAAAATTACTTTGATAATTTACATAATTTCAAGAAAATATATTATGTTTTTTTATTTACTTTAATCTTAAGGAAGTAAGACATTTTTTGGGACTAACGTAATTAAGATATTACAAGTGTATAAGAATTTTTACTTAGCTTAATAAGAACGTATAGCTTAGTAGGCAGAGACAGTCCTTGAATGGTTTACGAGAGGTGCGAGTTTAAATCGCAAAAAATTATAATTTTTCATACATAACACTTTAGAACTGTTGAATTTATATTTTTTATTTGGTGAAAGGACTAAAAGAGGATCGATCTTTAAGTACATACTCGTATATGTATAAGCAAAATGTATATATACACATCTAATGTTAATAAGCTTTAGCTTTCACTTTTCATGGACTCCATTTAGTAGACAGCAAGACCCATATTTAGCCTGAGATCAATCTTGAGATGCCGTTTTCATTAATTAATTATAATCTATGCAATGTAGACTGTAGTTTTAATTAAGCATTTATCTTTCTGCTTTCAAAACAGTAATTTTATTAGAAATTTCAAATTGGTTTTACTTGAATTCTGAAGCCTTAATTAGCAAGTACTTTATAAATTAAGATATACAATTAATTTGATAATACTTTGAAAATAACAAATTTGCTTATTTTAATTTGAATAAAGATAGAACTCTTATAACTTAAAGTTAAAAATAAGTAAATCAGCTTCACGATGTATCTCGCACACAACAGAGTAGGCAGTGAGAACCTAGTGTTAAGACACTCCGTTCCCCATTTCCCGTTGAGTGGCAGAACTCAGCGTCGCGCGTTGTCTCGACACCAGAGCGAGGAGCACGAAAAATAAATGATAATAAATATTTCACTTCCTCGAGTGGAGATTGAACCCACAGCCGTCGCATTACAGTCATAACCTTATGACGCTGCGCCACGACGGCCTTTTTTTCTGTGGAGAAACCCTGTTACGGGTATCCGCATGCCGGGTAAAATGCGATGCGGATTATGTGAGACTCATGCTCCTGCACCCTACTAACTAAAACCCAACGAAAGTCCATCGTTCTGTTTTTTTTGTAGCTGCAGGTACACTGTCATACTCTACCGTGACTTCGAAGCAGTTGCTTAGTTTGCTAAGCACTTTATTTATACGATGGCAGCTTCCCCACAATTGCCGTCCATCCCTTCTACGGGGGTGGCAAATTCGCATTATCGCGTCGTCTGCGCCCTCCTCTTCTGCAGCGAATGGAACCAGGTAAAGCCTCTTTCTCTCTGATTTTTTCTGCTTCTTCCTTTTCGGACATTACGTCTTCAAAAAAGGCAACCGTCATATGCCATGCCTGCTCATTCTGAACGATAGCCTTTACTACGGCTGGTCAGCTACTACAAGTCAACGCCAAGTGACTTAATTAGGTGTCGTCTCGATTGTTCCCGAATGGGATACGCTTGTAGCGTGTGTAAGGCACTATCTTCTGGATCTCAACATTCATTACACCGAGTCGATGCTTCACGTCGAGCCATATCGCAGAGATATTTCCCAAAACAACCGTGCCCCGAAAGGATCTGTACGAGGCGGAACGTCAGGTCTTTTTAACTGTTCTCTACCCACTCTCTCAGAATTGATCGGATCGCTTGGATTGTTTGTACTCCAGCACTTAGAGTGGCCAACCGATCTTCCCATTCTATCATTAAGTGTTCCCAGGCAACTTGTTTCAGCTGA
>DWGR01002335.1:0-13880 GCA_018247715.1 Heliconius burneyi
ACTGTGGAATGGCCTACCCGCGGCAGTGTTTCCAGGTCGATATGATATGGGTACCTTCAAAAAGCGCGTCTACCTCCACCTTAAAGGCCGGCAACGCACCTGTAGCTCCTCTGGTGTTGCACGGGGTTGTGGGCTTCGGTGATCACTTACCATCAGGTGACCCGAACGCTCGCTTGCCTTGTCCTTATACCATAAAAAAAAAGATTTACCTTTTTCGAGGTAGTCAATGAAAATCACGCCATGCGTATCCCAAAAAGCTGACGCCATGACTTTGCCAGCTGACTGCTGCGTTTTCGGACGTTTCGGACGGCTTTCGCCAGCTGTGCGCCAATCAGATGACTGCCGCTTCGACTCTGGAGTGTAGTATATCTGTGTCATCTCAGCAATCTCACGGAGCTTCACTTTACGATCTTTCATTATAATGTTTGTCACTTCATTCACATTTTCCGGTGTAACAGCTTCCACAGTCTACCTGAGGTTCTGCGTCATTTGTGTCAGTACGACCACGCTTTAACTCGGCAAACCACCGACAGATCGTTACTTTTGATGGACAAGAGTCCGGGTAACATTTTTCAATTCATTGTTTCGCTTGCACGGTGTTTTTACCCATTAAAAACAATGTTTTACCAGAACATGAAACTCGGTTTTTTCCATTTTTTAAACAAACTACAAAACGACTTTACTCTAACCTCGATAACTCAGTTGTTTCTGGTCCGATCGACTTAAAATTTTGACACGTTTCAAGCAAAGGTTAGTACTCTAGATAGACGTGGTTACTGGCTTACTACGAGCGCCATCTCTGGTTTAGTCTCGGGACTTATTGATCCATGTATTATACTTTCTAGCTATCTCAAAATAAATTTTGGGGTTTTTACAATAATTATTTTATTATATATACAACTCGATACAAAATAACTAATTTATTGCAAACGATGTTCTCATGCTAAACAAGCGACAACAATAAGAGTCAACATTGATTACAGACGCCGGAATTTCATTTGAAAATATCCACAATACCTACATATGTAGTACCTATGCTATATGCATCTATGTATATAACATTGTCGTCGTCCGATCTTGACGCAGGGGCACGGTGTGGCTGTAAAACCGACTGGTTGTGGGTTCGATCCTCACTCGAGGAGATGAAATATTTATTTAAACTTGTATTTCCATTTTCTTCGCTCTGGTTGAGGCAGAGCGCGGCGTTGAGTTCTGCCACTCAATACGCAATGCCTCCAGAATTTGGCAGAAAGTGGGGAACGGAGTGTCTTAACACTATGTTCCCTTTGCTTACCCTGCCGTGTGCGGGATACAGCGTGAAGCTGATTCATTTTTTAACACAATACTTGATATTTGATACTATTCGTCGTAATAAATTTGTATTGAAGTTTCGTCTCCTTTTTTTCATACATATTTATAATATATTTTTAAACTAGTCGAGAGTCTGAGGATTTTCTTATTTTCATATTTCTTTCTGTGAAAATAAAAAATCAGATCCCCTAAAGAAAGCTCAAAATTATGCCTGCGATAATTTAGTGCCTAAAAAAATTCGGCGGAAAATGGTCTGGAATAAAGGCACACAGGGTGAAGATGATTTATTTATTTTTATTAATTTTAGTGATGCGCCAAAGCTACTCTATACACTAAAATTATTTATTCCATATAATAAAAGTTAACACGATTTAATTTTGGTAAGATGATCAAAGCTTTCAAGTGACCGCTGAATGCCATGTTCCTATATGAAAAACATGCCTAGAAATGCCCATGGCCATACAATATTACTTATATTACCCTAAACCTATTCCTTATACTTAAACGTAAGAAAACGAAAAATATATCTTTAACGTACTTCCTTTTATGATCAAACTTATCAAGATTTTTTATCATTATTTCAATAGATATATCTATATTCCTTCATTTGGTTTAGTCACGCCGACAATTCGGAACACGTGGAGTACGCGCGTGAGTTGCGCGCACGCATCTGGTGAGCGAGGGGAACGACCTTGTCGTCATGAGCAAGAAAAGAACAATCATGTGTAATTCTGTTTTATCATATTATTTATTATTTATTATTTATTGGTCGTTTTCTCTCTAAACAATGTTAGTAGAGTATTCAAATATGGCGTCATGTCGTGATGACGTCATCCATAATTTCTTAGTTGCAGTTAAAACAGTTCAATCATTATTAACTGTTATATTAAGACACAATTATTTATACTTTTTTATTTTTAATATACCTACTGTATAATTCTTTCGGTTGAGTTGACTATAGTTAGTTAGTTAGTTACTAGAGTTGACTATATAGAGTAGTTATACAATCTCAAAGTTCTCCGACGTGTTAGTATTTTGTTTTTTTTTTGCAGCTAGTACTAGTTTATTACATGGTGATATAAATAATAAGCAGATACATAGGCAAGCTTATTTAAATTTTATGATATTTTATTAAATTGTAAATCTGTCAAGAATTGCCTGAATTTATAATTTAAGATTAATTAAGAAAATGTGCATTATGGTGTGGATCTAAGGAGAGATCTCAAGTTGCTCGACTAAATATTATAAAACAAAACAATTATGAGAATTCGTACCAACTGGTTGCAACTGATATTGTGGTCGAAGGGAGAGTGAAACACCAAAATACGATATTTAATATGTATTACATAGTAAAGCCTGTAGGCAGAATCAAAATTCTTACATTAAATATTCTGATAAATGACTATATTAGCAAAATTTATCTTGAATAATATTTTTATTTGCCGGAAAAATAAAAAAAATGGTGATTTACTATTAGCAATATTATATTTAAGCATAAAGCGCCATCTATCGAAATGTTACTAAAATTACAAGAAATACAATCAACAGAGCCATCTATACTGTTAATATGTAACTTGACAATGTAGAGCATATAATATCTAAAAAACATACATAGATGGCAATCTGTAAACATGAAGATTATAATTAAGTAAAGAATAGAATTAAATACAAAACGTTGGGGAAATATATATACTTTCTATGTAAAGACACTGATCAGTTACGATTATAGATTAAAATCAGCTTCATGCTGTATGTATCCCGCATACAGCAGGCAAAGAGAACCTAGTGTTAAAACACTCCGTTACCCACTTTCTGCCGAATTATAGTATAGATTATAATTTATTATATACATATGTATTATTCTGTATAGCGTTTATCCGGTAACCGTCAGTTATCTACAATTTAGCTTTAAACTAAAACCGGTTATTTGAAGATAACCACGAGATTTCTTACAAGGCTTAAATATGTTTATGATATTATTCTCAATGCTATAACATATCACGTCTTTAGTTTTATTTAAATAGTTGTATAATCAATAAGAATGGTTATTACCTATACTACAGTAAAATAGCGTTAAATGTGTCTGTAAACTAAATGTTTTAACGTAAAATGTCCGAGGTAATGAAAATTAGTGAAGGAATACATATCTAATATTTTTACAATTTTTGTGTGTTGGTCTATGAAGAACAAGTATTATAAATAAGTAATAACTTTCATAAAAGCTGGCAACGCACCAGTAGCTCCTGTGGTGTTACGCGGCGTCGTGGGCGGCGGTGATCACTTATTATCAGGTGACCCGTACGCTCGTTTGCCATGCTTTTTCCATAAAAAAAAAAGCCAAGCCAAGGTAAGTATTGTCCATCAACGTATAAAAACTGAAAACCTGGAGTATTTGGTAAAAGCCCATAACAGTTCAGCTAAACTATAAGAAGTAATAAAATGCCATTGTAACATAAGTTTTTGAATATAGTGAATTTTGCAGTTACATGTGCATGTGCATGCGCATGCGTTGAATTCCGCCAAACTACACTGTTGTGGAAGATGGTTTTTGGGTATATAAGTTATAGGCTGCTCTTTATCCCACAATTCCCGTATAATTGCTCGTTTGATAGATATGAAACAAGTAAAAAATTTTCTGCAAGCAAAATACGATATATTAAATATAAAGAAATAACCATACTAAAATAACCAATAGATTTTCAACAATAATAAACTCAAATAATGTTACTTAAATAATCATATAACTCAAGCAGGTGTAGCCGCACAACGGCAATACATATAAAGGTATTAAAAAAACAATTTTTCAATGTTTTTTTTTATTTTGATTTATTTATAATGTATTTGTTTTAAAACATATTTACACTTAACAGAACGAGGAACTTAATAGAGACAACAAAAGTAACAACGGAATCACAACAGTGATCGATAGTAAAAGACTAAAAATGGCGGATAAAATCTGACCGATGACAAAACATCACATTTTAATGTAAAGCTGACCCGACGAACTTCGTACCGCCTAACAGTCATTCTTTCTGAATTAAAAACTTCTTGAAAACGTTAAATATTTATATCTTTTGAGAGAGTGAAGCGATTATAATGAAATAAAAACTAAAACCTACTTTGAGTTACTTGCAATGTTTTTCTATAAAAATTGCTTAAATTTGTACGTGTTCACATAAACAGACTAACAGACAAAAATTCCAAAAATGCTGGAAATGTATTCTGTTAAATATTCTTTAACACCCTGGCTAATTTTTTTTAAATATTTTCAATGTACAGAAATGGCTTTTCGATATAGATGTCCGCAGTAACTGAGCTGTATAATTTATTATTGTAGTTTATTCTTATAGTATTAAAATGGGTCTAATTTTAAAAATCATGCTATTGGGTATATTTAGTTGAATGAGAAAAAAATTAAGAAAATGACTTAAGATATTTATGATACAGTTAAATGGCGTGAATAGAAACATTTTTAGATTTCAAATTTGATGTTTACAATGGCTTTAAATACGAAAACAATCTTTACTATGGTATTCGTTTATTTTCATTTCAAATTTGAAAATATAATTTCATTGATATCCACAGATTTGTCTTTTTTTTTTAAATCATAATTAATATATTTAGTTAAGACTTAAATTTGTGGATATGGATGAAATTTTATGTGGATATCGATCAGTTAATATTAATATGCAGAGAATTAATAGGCAGAGAAAGTCTAGCATCAAAACTCTCCGCTTCTTCGAATTCTGGGTATGCGTGTTAAGTGGCGTAACTCTAGAGCAGTGGTTCCCAACCTTTTTGAGTTTATGTCCCACTCTTTCATTACAAATCTTCAAATTGCCCCCTAAACATGTAAAAAATTCAAAATTGCCCCCTTACATACCAAAATCCTGCATTTTAACTAACTAAACAGCCAATCATATTAAAATTCTCAGTCTGAAAATTCCCAAATTGCCCCCTTGTGGGGCGTACGCCCCACGTTGGGAAACACTGCTCTAGAGGGAAGAAATGAAATTATACATTTAAATAAATTTCATTCCCTCGAATGGGGATTGAACCCACAACCAGTCGCGTAAATTGGACTATTTAACTATTATAGCTAGAATATACGATGTCTTATATAATAAACACGAAGGCTCCTTACAATTTAAAAATTACTAATTTAAAAATTAACCTGATTTTTTTTGAGTCATATTGTTCAGACTCGTTCAGATCATAAATATTAAATACAGTCTTTACAGTTTTTATATACCAATAAAATTCTTCGAATTATTTCATAATTGGGAATATTTTTTCATTACTAATGCGGATGTAAGTATTTTTTCCACAAATAAATGCTAATGTGGTAATTCAGGTAAAAAATATTAAAAAGCATACATTTGATTTGAAAATGGTTAGAGATAATAAAAATACATATTTATAATATACTGAATGATATAAAAAAATATATTTTTATTTAACTCTAAAAGCAAAAGCAGTAAAGCTTTTAATATCAAAAGTTATATATGTCATAAATAATTCTTATATAGAGCTTGAGTTTTTGGGCTTGGCTAAAACAATATTATACAACAAAGACATTATAAATTTTGAAATGATGTAATCTGCCTACCCTGCTGTATGCGGGATAAAGCGTGAAGCTGTTTTTTTTTTAAATGATGTAAATACTTGTTATCGTAATCTGTTTACAAAACAACAATTGGTTGGTTTTTAATTTTTTTTTTATTCGTTTCAAGCTTTATTCTACACAATACAGCAGGATAGCCATACAAAATCTTAGAACTCTGTTTATACATCGATCTCAACTCTGAGATCGATCAATCGATTTAATAATGTATGAAAAAAACAGCATCTCAAGATCGCTCTCATCATCGACATCAAAATTAAGATTAATAAAAAATACGGGCCATAATCTCAAGGCATTCCTATTTCCGATATCCGGCCAAATTCAAGACATTGTGCTTTGAATGGCGGAATATATCGCCGCGCTTTATCTTTCCAAGGCGGAGAAGTAAAAATAATTCATGCTCCCGAATCGAACGTGGATCGAACCTGCAATCATCACGCTAAAAGTGTCACGGTGGCTCACTGTGCCACTATGCATGTAATTACATTGAATAATATGCTCGATAGTATATCAACTATAATATTGGTACAGAATCTAAATTTGGAATGTTATTGCAAGGAACCATATTGATTGGATTTAATTGAAGTCAATGGGTGATTATTGGCATTTTGTTATTAGCATGGTGACAGTAAATAGGACAAGAGACATTCACCTGCGCTGGCATCCTAGTATATTTACTAATTCTTCTTCTTCTTCTTGCGTGCCTTTTCCTTTTATTTGGGATTGTCCATTTGGTTATTAGTATACTTACTACGTATATTATAAAAAAATCAGCTTCCCGCTATCCCACACGCAGCAGGAACAGAGAACACCAGAGGGAACCTAGTGTTAAGATACTCCGCTCCCCACTTTCCGCCGAATTCTAGAGGCATTGCGTGTTGAGCGGAACTCAACGCCACGCTGTTGCTTCGACACCAGAGTGAAGAAAACGAAAATATAAATTTAAATAAATATTTCAATACCTCGAATGTGGTTCGAACCCACACCCAGTCGGTTAAAAGTCACACGTTGCGCCACTGCGCCACGACTGGCCTCTACCTACATTATAGTAATGTAATAATGTTTGATACGTATAGATTCCTATGCTAAATTATTAATCATTACACAAGTAGCTTCATCTTGTTGCACAAGGATATAACATATATAAGTTGTAACTAGCGTATAAGAATTTCAACGTAGCTTGATGAGAACGTATGGCTCAGTGGTCAGAGCGCCTGGTCGGCTTCCAGGAGACGCGAATTCGAGTCCCGCTAGGTACGAATTTTTATACGTTTTCTAAATAAATATTTAACATATATATTTTATGAGTACGTACATATATTCAAAATTAGCGACCCACTCGCGGCTTCGCCCGCTTGAATTTTCTTTTGCTAATCTTTAGTGTTTTCATAACATTTTAAAAGTCATATCCTCAATCATATATTTAAAACTAACTCATTACCATCGCCGTCATTTAAAACCGGCGTGAAGTAGTGGCTTTATGAAACTGCGTTTCGTATTAGGTAATGCCGGGTTCCGGCGCCCAACCACCTCAAAAACTGGCATCGCACCAGTAGCTCCTCTGGTGCTACGCGGTGTCGTGGGCGGCGGTGATCATCTACCATCAGGTGACCCGTACGCTCGTTTGCCATGTCTTTTCCATAAAAAAAAAACTAAAATTTTATCCAAATCAATAAAATATTATGTAGTATTTTTTTTTTGAGTAAAATATACTACATAATATTTTATTCTTTAAGTAAAATATTTTATGTAGATATTTAAATAAATGAAATATTAAATACTAAAGGAAGCTTGCTAAAAACAATATTGAAAATAGTTTTAAAATCAATTCAGTGGTTTCTGTGATTGGCTTGCACAAATAAACCCACAAACAGACATAAATGTCAATAAAAATACCGTTTTTGGTGCTATCTCCATGTATTGAGACAAAAACTTTTGTTACCATCACCTTTTTCATACGAACACTACGTGTTGAAAAGACATGGAAGACGTAAAAAATAATGTCTGGCTCCATACTACTTTTATGTACTCGTATATAATGCAATCACAGCCACTTCGTTCTCTTTATCACCCCAACTTACCCCCACTCTTTATCGTCCCAAAATTTTTTACAACATGTTGGGACGAAAATAAGAAAATACTTTGAATAACTGTATAAGCATTACTGATTCCAAATTCAAAAGTATTATTTTGTGTATTTTTAAATGTAGCAGCATGTATGGCCGAGGTATATGACAGGTATTTTGTGATCCAAGACCGTAATACATGCTTTTAAGATCTTTGCTTTCTGTGCGTAAATGATGTTCCGTTGACTTAAAAAACTTATTAATTACGAGTCGGGTTCTTACACCGAGGATTCCGTACCAATTTCAGGATTGTAGGTCAACGATAAGTCAAATTCAAAAATTTCAAATTTAAAAATTTGACTAACTTAACTTTGGGTAAACGCGTTTTATTTAGAATGGAGAGCACGCCTCGGCGAGCGTAGTGTAGGACGTCCTCCAGCTAGATGGTGTGACGATATTCGTAAAATGACGGGCAACGGCTGGATGCGAGGAGCTGAACATCGAGCTCAGTGGCATGCCGTTGGAGAGGCCTATGTCCAGCAGTCGACGAGGACAAGCTGATGATGATGATAATCATGATGAATGTTTTTTTAAAGAAATAACTGTAATTTTTTATTTTTCGGATTCTATAGCGAATTTCTTACAAAATGCAGCAAAATGATATAAATGCGCGTATCTTTTCATTGCGCTTAGTTAGAAGCTTGATTTTTTCTGTGCTTCAAGGGACCATAGACTTAACAGATGGATAACAAAGTGATCCTACAAGGATTCTGTTTTTAACTCTTGAGGTACGGAACCCTAAGCATCAGCTGAAACAGTTTAATCAGGACTTTCCACACAATAAACTTTACACAGATAATAAAATGAATATGATTTTTTATTTTTGCCAACATATTTTTTCTATATTAATCACAGAGAAGTACTTATATATAACCACAACGTACAAAATTATCATAATGTAATAATAATATATTTATTGGAATTACCACTGTATTAGATAAACACAAATATATGAAAGGTTTTATTTTTGTCTTTCTTTTATATAAAACAAAAAAATAGATCAGCTTCACGCTGAAAAAAAAATTTGTAAAATCAAAACTATCATCTATGAATGTACTCGTACATCATCATAACCATGAGACACATAAGAAATAAATTATTGATGGCCTTGGTGGCTCTATTCTGAATCAACGCAGAGGGAACTTATTGAGAACACTCTCCGTCCCCTAATATTTCGTCGCTCGGCCATTGGTGTTGAGTGGAGGTACTCAACTTGATTTGCCAGAGCGGAGAAATAAAAATATAATTTTTCATTTCCCCGAATGGAAATTGAACTCACAATCATCGCGTCTACAATCACACACCACTGCGCTATGGGGGCCTCGCAAATAATAACTGTGAATAAATATATATATTTTTTATATTTCTTTACAGTTATTATCTTATATTAAAATGTGAATGTAACATTTATATGCTCTATCTTACTTTTACCCCAGATAAGCAGTATGAACGAAATAAATATATAAAAAAAAGGTTGATTTGATGGTATAAAACTTGAAAGACCTGTTGAGATTGGTACGTTACTACCAATTTAAAAATACGGCTCGGAGCCACTTCGCCCTCAGTTGTGGCTTATAATTTTATTTAATGGTACGATAATAGAGTTCTCTACGATGACTTCCTTACTAAAAGTTTGATTTCATTGATAATATACAGGTTTTTTACGTGTTTTTATACCATCTTTCATTGAAAGATCTACAGCCATTTAAATTCTTTTTTTAAAAGGTTAACGCAATATCTCGCACGTGGCTGGGTAGGCAATAGAACCTAGTGTTAAGGCATACCGAGTTCTCCAATTTCAGTCGAATTCTAGTGGCGGAACTCAACGCCACGCTTTGCCCCGGTATCAGAAATAAGAAACGAAAGTATTAAACATTTCATTTCCTCGAGTGGGAATCGAACCCACAACTTGTCGCGTTTACAGTCACACGCTTGTGCCCCTCCGGTACGACTGGTCTTAAATGCAGTCTTTTTAATGTTGTCCATTATATAAATGAACATTCAAATATTGTATGATTTTAGATTCTACTTTAAATGTAGTATATAGAGATTCATTATTACCAAAGTAAATTTCCTCTAGTGTAAATATTACATAATGCATCGAATAATTCGACAACCAGTTGTTTTTTTGCTGGACTTATGGCTGTTGACCTGGACTGGTCTTGCCAGCATCACCTGGCGAAGTACGATCTATGTTGGACGCTAATGAAGGGTTGGCGATCGCAGGGCAATGCTCTGCGTACGCTAATCAGGGGGGATTTCGAACGTTGAGCTCCGTCGCGCCGTTGCGCGGACGTGGCGTGTGATAGTACAACCAGAAACATAATTTCCCTATATCCCTCTCAGGTTATCATCATGTATGTATATAGATACAGATAATGTAAGAGAGAACTCAAGAATACCACGTATAGGTATATCCTATCTATACCTTAAAAAAAATCTGTAAGTCCTGATGTAATTCTACAAGACGATTTACTTTGGTTCTTTTTCTGTTTACTTATCATTATCAGCAAAATGTCTTTAGAATTCTCGAAAACAACTTAAAACACACAAACAAATTAAATAATTGCGTTTAATTTACTATAAGATCAGCAAAAATAACTTTGTGCTGGATGATGAAATGTAAGTTTTAAATAAGCATATTTTACTTTTACAAAAACAAGAAACAATAGGGTAATAAGATCTGTTATGAAATAATAATATCGCTTGCGAAGGGTTTCGATTGTATTCCGATAAGTAAGTCATCAGAGATATTTTTTAGTTTACATTTGTGTGCTATTAAAAATGCTGCTAGATACAAAAAATAAATAAAAAAGAAATATAAAAAAAATATAATCTATATTATATACTTTTTTATATAATAAAACAGTAAAAATATTTTATATGCACATTTAATATTTTTGACTGACATGGATATAGGGACACTTAAAAAGAATTTTTTAATGAGCAAAATTTTTTTTTTAATTTCTTGTCTGTCTGTCTGTATTTATTGTCACGCTAATCTTCAAAATTACTGAACCGATTTACTTCAAACTTTTACCAATTGCTTTGTTTAAACTCAACTTAACATCTAAAGTTTGTTTCATCAAAATTGGTTCATTAAAAAAAAGTTATCGGCATTTGAATGAACTCAAGGCTTGAGTTTGCCTACAAATATAAAGCAATCCATGTCAATGCTTACACTTATAATAAATCTGTATTTGATTGTGATAAATCTGTATTTTAACCGACTTTAAAAAAACAAGAAGGAGGTTCTCAATTAAATATTTTCGATTCGATATTCGATTTGGGTATTATCTCGTACAATCATTACAGTTATTTTACAAAGAATATTATAAATCCTTACCCAAATCAATAATTTAGCATTTAAGGTTGTCTCTGAAGGAGTAAATTAAATTACTCATTGACATCAACACATATGACTGTCAGTCATATCTGTTTATTAAATGAATAATCATGTAGTTCAAGCGGGCGAAGCCGCTGGCAGACCACTACATTGGTATATTAAAAAAGTCATTCACATATTTATCTTTATTTATAGAACGAAAAGAAAACTTGTATCAATAATTAAAAAAAATATATCTTTTAGTATATTAAAGTAACATTAAAATTAATAATAAATTTAAAATAATGATAAATAACCACAATTTATTTATTAAAATAATTTACAGCCATTTAATGGTCATTATACAAATAACCTAATTAATAAGCGATATGTTGTAATATTTTAAATCATTTAAAACTGAATTACGATCATTTAAGTTATTTTTCAATGTCGAAACGATCATGTTATATTTTATAAGAAAAAAACAAGGCCCTTCCGTCTGCGACCTCGAATTTTTGAAACTAAATGTTATATAACTATTTAAGGTCCTTAATACTGTCCTTGACCTTGAGGCTATCGTGGCGCAGCGGTACAAGGGTGTGACTGTAACGCGACGGTTGTGGGTTAGATCCACTCTCGAGGAAGTGAAATATTTTTTTACGTTTACATTTCCATTTCGTCGCTCTGGTGTAGAGACAAAGCGCGGCGTTGAGTTCTGCCACTCAACACGCAATACCTTTAGAAATCAGCAGAAAGTGGGGAACGGAGTGTCTTAACACTATGTTCCCTCTGGCTACCCTGCTGTGTGCGGGATACAGCGTGACGCTGATTTAAGGTCCTTAATTGTTAATATCAAAAATGGTCAATGAAAATGGTGTATTTTTTTTATAATCTTTGTATGTACCTAATATGTGGAAATTGAATATTTAGGTAGGGGGTGTCCCCTATTCTTTAAAACAAGATATTGAAATGAAGAGGCGTCGAAATAAATTTAAATTGCTTCACGTGGCTCCTCTTGATCGAAATTTTAATTGAATATCTACTTACTACATTAACTACCTATCCAGTGACAAGATACTCCGTCCTTAAGACACTTCCGCTTCTATCCGACTCCTATTCCGGCAAATTTGTTGCGCATTTGTTGCGGAAAATGGCGGAACTCAACGCCTTACTCTGCTTGTTTACCAGAGCGAGGAAATGGAAATATATAATATAATAATAGTAATAATATAATAATAATAATATAATATAATATTTGATTCTGGTGACTTCAAATGCTCTTGACTTGACTTGGCATTAAATGCTCACTGCAAAATTATGTTGTGCTTAAATAAGTATGTATGTACTTAGACTTAAATAATAAAAGAGTGTGTATGAGAAGTAAGATAATTAGGTTTGGTTTTCGGTGGACCTTCGAGAACAATGTCAATGACGTTATGGTAAGGTCACGTTACCAATGACTAATCGTCACGTCGAGGATCGAACGAAGGGCTTGTATGAAAAGATGTATGACGGTGAAAGAGGTTTAAGGAGACCATTACTATATAGGAACTGCTAGGGATGTATCCCCACGTGGAACTGAAAACATATAATAAAAAAATATTACTAAAGACTTCTAGTTATTCTGACTTCTGTTATTATGCATTTTTTAATATCTGTACTTCCTATGCTTATATATGTATATAATACATAGTAGGATTCACGCAAGCTAAATATCTAATATCCATTAACGCACCTGTAGCTGATCTTGTGTTGCACGGCGGCGGTGATCACTTACCATCAGGTGACACGAACACTCGTTTGCCTTGCCTTTTCCATAAAAAAAATATTCATATGGTTAACTTAGAGACATTAAGTAAATTATCACAGTATGTATATTACATACTGTAAACTTCTGTGTTACATGTTTCATGTACCAATGTCCGTTGGGACTTTTTTCTTTAAAAATTAGATGATCGCAATAAAAAGTGATAGACGAACTTTTGATTAAAAATCGTCTCTCTTTAAAGGTCGTCAAATAAAATTTTCTAATTTAGTTTCACGCTTTATCCCGTATGTAGGTGGTTAGGCAGAGGGAACCTAGTGTTACGAAATGTCAAGACATTTTGTGTCGGGGAATTGGATGCTGTTTATTTGTTTTGGTACCAGAGCGAAGAAATGATAATATTAATTATTCATCCCCTCAAATGAGGATCGAACCTATAACCTTCGTTTTACAGTCACACGCTTTTGCTTTTGCGTACAATAAAAAACTTTAAAATTTGCCTATCCATGTGTTCGTTAAGATTATTATAACAAAAAAGGTTTACAATCGGATTGCACAATACTTGTTAAAAATGTGTAAAGAAATATATTTCTACTTGTATTAATATAATTACTAAGGTATATATTTATTTAATGTCTTTACTTGGGGCCAATCTACATAATTAGAAATTGTCAGCAACATTGGCCACTTAAACGAATTATAATGACCGGAGACTGGAGAGCTTAAAAC
>DWGR01002336.1:0-13877 GCA_018247715.1 Heliconius burneyi
TTAAAACCTTTCACCTTTATGATAGAATTTAATTCAAAGTTACGTCACTCTATTTATAGCGCCTTCAATTTGACAAGCGTAAGTAACGTGCTCCAATCAAGGTGTGTTACCGTAGGTCTGACTGGCTATTAGTATCTATGTCATAGTCATAGATACATACATAGATTAATATATCAATTTGATTTAGTTTCACACTGTATCCCTTATATAGCAAGGTAGGCAAAGGGAACTTAGTGTTAAGACACTCCTTTCCGAATTTTAAAGATATTGTGGGTTGAGTGGCGGAACCCAAGGCGGAATCATGCAAATGATTTTCATTCCCTCAAGTAGGAAGTGAATCAACTACTGAGTGCTTATAGTCAGATGTTCTGCCGTTGCGCTACGATGGCCTTAGTATCTTATATTTTGATAATTCTCTTAACAATTAAGAGAATTATCGAATTATAATATCAATATGGAGAAAATTAAAGAAATATCGAAAAACTTAATAGTTTATGTGAAAATAAAATTTTCAATAATATTAATAAAGCAACACCTTTAATTTTTCCTGCACCTAGAATAATAACTAAAAAAATTAATATTTTCCCTTGATCTTTAGAAATCATACCAACGTCATATACAGAAAAAGCCTGGCTGACTTCTCAATGCACACTGGAAGCTAAAAGCTTTTAATTTTTACCAAGCTTCCGTTCGACTGTCTAACACAGGCCTGTACCATGTTTTGATTCGTAATGGTTAAACCTATAGAGATAGAGCGAAATCGCCTACATTTTCTTTGAAACTGAAATGCGGTAAATTTCACAATGCTGATTGATAAGAACATAAAGTAATACTTCTGTGGTAGCTTAGAAAATGTTCTTTATAATTAATAAGACATTTAGTTTGTTACTTACCCTTTGGGAAGATTTTTTCTAATTAGGCTAAATAAATAATACCCACATATTTCTATTACATTAAAAAGTTTAATAAGTGATTTGTATAATTTAGCGAATCAAGCGAATATATATTAAAAAATCTGATTACTAAAACTAAATTGATACATCCAGTAGCACTCACGAGCGCTACTGGATATATTAATTACTGGATGTATGGCATGCCATATAGGCACATTCCATGACATATCATTTATCAAAATCAGTTCATTAGTTAAACAGTAACAAGGAAACAAAAGGAACGAAAACATATAACACTAGAAACATAATCCTCTTTTTCGGTTTGGCCGTAGTCGGATAAAAACAATGTGAAATCCAAAATATTGTGACAATATATACCCAGGTACATTTTGACACAAATATAGAACAATAAAAATAAATAAATCATTATCTTATTACAGTCACAACGAAAGAAGACACTATGTTCGAAGTAAAAGCTACGATGATGATGTAAATGCTTTAATTCAAAAATAAATCGTAAGTTTTCTTTAAATATGCTTGAATGCAGGACTTTGTAGTTATTTCCAAAAAAATATTATGTGTTGTACATTCAACAAATTTTTACAGTAAGTTCTACGTTACGTTTACGTCTACGTGTTACTTTACGTCTACGTTTAAGCTTTTAAGCTTTACTTCCTAAATATTTACCTAAAACTGCAATATAGTCAGGAATAAACATAGAAACTTTCCAATTTAATTCCACTCGAACCTTCCATAAGCACGAATGAGCATAAATATTGTTAGAACGCCATTCGCTCTAGTACGTGACACGCCCTCAAAACATAAGGGACTGCTACCTCATGATCCAAAGCACGATGCGTAAGTATTTAATGGGTAACGTCTTTTGCCGTTTAAACTTGCTGATCTTTTATATTTTTTGTGAGACTTTCATCGTTATAGTAATTAGATATAATAAGATAGTTCTATTATTTTCATTAAAAATATTGATGTATCTTTTATTGTCACGTTTTACTACTTTATCTTTCGTCTGTTTTCAGGTTCAGTTTCAGTCTCTTTTCTTCACATTAATATTCCATGATAAGGAGGTGGTGTTGGGCTTTCTGGCTTTGAATGTCCTTACAGTTCACAGACACCTTGCTTATATGATATCGTTGAGGCCGTCGTGGCACCGCGGCACAAGTGTGACTGGGCCGCGACAGTTGTGGGTTCGATCCCCGCTCGAGGAAGTGAAATATTTATTTACGTTGCTACTTCCATTTCTTCGCTCTGGTGTCAAGGCAAAGCGCGGCGTTGAGTTCTGCCATTCAACACGCAATGCCTCCAGCATTCGGCAGAAAGTGGGTAACTAAGTGTATTACCACGCGGTCTTAACGTGTGCGGGATACAGCGTGAAGCTGATTTTTTTCAACAGCCCGAAAATGTTATGCACTATAGCCGTGTGTTCCCGGCTTAGAATAGGATCACCCTGGTACTGGTGGTGTCGTAAGAGGCGACTACAGTACGAGGGGGTGAGTCACGCCGCCAGCAATGGCGACACGCATGGGCAGACTCGACCGGATAATTACCACCCCCGGCATTTAAAACTGGCGTGAAGTAGTGGCTTTATGCCACTGCGTTTCGCATTAGGTAATGCCGGGCTCCGGGGCCCAGCCACCCCAAAAGCTGGCAACGCACTAGTAGCTCCTCTGGTGTTACGCGGTGTCGTGGGCGGCGGTTATCACTTACTATCAGGTGACCCGTACGTTCGTTTGCCATGCTTTTACAGTAAAAAAAAAGTATACCTACTGATATATATCATGCATACTGAATAAACGCAATACTGTTTATTAGCTTATAATATTTTTTATGTGATGAACGTTCATAGAAGAAATGACTTCATAAACTTACTTACCTATATTGTGATATGAATGTAAATATAATTAATAAATCATTCTTAAATTACTAAAAGATACTGTTACGAAGTAAAAGCTTTGTAAGTATTTTTGCCATTTTCTTATCCAGTTTCAACATTATGTCTAAAAATATTATCTTAGTCATACTTTACGATTGGTGTGAAATATCACTTACAGCTTTTGATGGGCTCTTGTTTTCGTAGGTCTAGTTACAAATTTTGTAGTGGTGCCATTCCATACATGTGCCGCATACCTACTACTCTCCAAAGTTTCCTAATTTAATTGCATAATTCTATGAATATTATAAATTAAGTTTCATCAGTCTAAGAGGACCCCAGAAGAACACCAACGGCTTGCTATATACTGTTATCTATGGTAAACTGGTAATATTGTTTATCTATTTATCATAATTTTATATTTATGTAATATGTAAATATTGTATCTTATAAGATAAACATCCAAAAGCAACAAGAATGCATTAACATGATATTTCGCTCTGAACTGTTCCACAGCTTTAATTACTTTATATTCGGACAGGGCGGTTATGAAAATGATTTAAATGTAATCATTTTCCTAAAGGATATTGAATCCACAAATAAAACGTTTACAGTAAGTGACGGTGCCACTGCGGCACAGTGGAGTTTTATCTAAGAGTATGTAAGTAAGCAATATATTTAAAAATAATATTATATATTTTGAATACGAAAACAAACTAGTTATACAATTATACATACTAATAGTATAGCAAATTGATAAAGTAACTAAAATTAAAAAAATATATACAATTTTTCATATAAGTTTCTGTTTCATGAATATTAATTTAGCTGGCTTAGAAATAGAAAAATATAAAAATCTCTTCAATGCACGTGAAAATTTACTTGTGAAAGTTAAAACGCCAGTCGTGGAGCAGGGGCACACACAAGCGTAAGAAGTACCTCGTAGACGCGACAGGTTCGAGGTAGGCTCGAGGATATGAAACATTCAATATTTTCCTCGGCGTGTTGACTCATAGCACGGCCTTGATCTTCGGCGCTCAACATGCATGTCTTCAGGATTCGGCGAAAAGTGGAGAATGAAAGTAGCATAATGGAAAGGGAAAAAATAAGCTAAGTGATTAATAAATTTGGTACTTTTTGGAAGACCTTTTGTGAAGTTTGGTTATGTAACTTAATTCAAACTAATTCAGGGCATCTGAATATAAAAATTGGCAGTTGTGGCTTCAATTCCTGCTTGAGGTAATGAATTTTCCTTTCTTTGCTATGGTAACAAGTTAAAGTGCGGTGTTAAGCTCAGCCACTCTTGTGCCACGCCAATGTTTCGAGAATTGAGGACAAAACTTAGGACTTCCTTTTGCTTACCCTGCAATATGTAGGATACGATAATCATGAAGCACATTCGTAATTATTAAAAATATCTACAACAAACTTAAAAATTAAATGACATCGGCTTCCATGCAAATTCTTAATTAGTTGGGACTTTGGCACATTTCGTATATACAGATTTCCTCGAAATGATTGAACTTCTTAAATCTAATGAAGTGTCTTGCTTCAGGCAATTTGTGAATGTTAATTTTTTTTGTTATAAGACTCTTGTTTTATTCTGCTTCAATGCCCACGCGCCTTATCTAAACATAAGTAGATACACTTTGTGAAAATCTAAAATTGAAAAAAAAAATTGAAAATTGTAATTTATATGTATTTATTTAATATTCGTAATAAATTATTTCGACGCTTGAAAGACTATTTGGTCTAATCGCCAAAATAAATATTTTATGCAAAAAAATACATTTCGCTTCTTTTCATTTATATGCTGATTTTCATGAAAATCTTTATTTGTGAGTCTGATTCGAATGTTTTATCTATTAAATAATTTTGACATACTCATTTAACCATGTGCCCTGGATTATAATTCGATTTTCCTGTTTTTATTTATATGCCTATTAGAAGTTAGAGTACTTTACCTTAATATTGACGATTAGACCTTTTTGCCTGTTTCTAAAAAATAAATAAAAAGAGACATTTTGGCATAAGCTACACTTATTTTGCAAGAAAATTCTTGTAAATCTTGCAATTATTATAAAAATATGCCGAAAAAATTTATGCAAATAATGTCGTATAAATTTGATCCTTATCGGCCTAATAGTTTTCTCAATTTTTTTTTCTAAACACTGAAACTTTAAACGGTATTGGCGTAAATCTAAAAAATACATATACATATAGTCTATAACCAATCAATCCATTTCTAAAACATTTTCTAAGACTACGTTAGTAGAGTCCACGTTAGAACTACGTTAGTAAGATACAAAGAACAGCTTGACAGTTGGCCCTACCCTTGGACCGTAAGCACTACACCAAACTCCCTTGCTACACAGCATGCAGTATTTTCTTAGTAAAGACATAGAATGCTATGAATGAATGAATATATTTCATATCACAAATTGATGGACAGGCAGAGGAAACCTGGTGTTAAGATACTCCGTATCCAATTTTACGCAGAATTCTGGAGGAATTGCGTGTTGAGTGGCGGAACTCAACGCTGGGTTTTGTCTCGACACCAGAGCTTAGAAATATAAATTCAAATAAATATTTCATTTCGAGTAGGGATCGAACCCACAACCATTCGTGTTTACAGTCATACTTTGTGCCCCTGCGCCACTACTGGCCTCTTATAGTTTTTACAACGTAAACTTTTCTAAGTATCTCTCTCTCTACTTCAGAACTACGGCACTAGCTACCTCGATTGTAAAAACTTTTGGCGTAATCCTCTTAAGTTAATCCGTTTAGCGCAACGAAATAGGTGCAAATTCATTTTGAAAAATATAAAACGTAAATATATCAGAGTTGATTTAAACGTATTCGCTGTAAAATGCACCAAGACAATGGGCTAATTTTATTCATAGATTAAAATTGTAAAAATAAATTTAAATATTTTGACATTTTTAAAGTCATTTAACACTTGCGATACTATCTAAGATACATGGGTAAAAAGCAGCATAGTGAACGGTAGTTGCGCTACGCTATTTTTTTAAAACAATTTTTAGGTAAAATATTCCCTGTTATTATTTACCTTTTTTAATTGACAACTTTACTGAGTGACAGATAACGGACAGATAAAATGTTGAATTTAAAAAGTCCAATTTTAGCTTATAGATAGGTTAGAGAATGTAGGAAATCACTGATCACTACTACTTTTTCTCTTTCCTGTTCTACTTTTTCTTCCTCCTCTCTTATTTACCTAAACAAAATTGCGGATGGATTGACGGAATAACATCTGTCAATCCGTATTAAATATCCATTTTTATGATGATTTCTATGATGATTTCTCCATTTTAACTCTGAAATAAAAAATATATTTTATATTATTACTAACGACCCGCTCGCGGCTTCGCCCGCTAGAACCACAAAACTATTTATTACTGTCGTGTTCTAAGTACATAATCAAATTAGATATTCAGACGACGCATTTGACTGGCGGTTCTGCCAGTCAAATTGTCTCCAATTCGGGCGGAAAATGGAGAGCGAAATCTACTGTTTGAGACATGTCGTGAAGGTAAAAAAAGAAAAGTTTTAGATAAAAATACAGCACTTGAAGCATCTACTAGTACATCGTCCTACACCATTATGACTTACTGCAGTAGCAATAACTTTTTATTATGTCTTCACACTACAAGAGCCGTAATATGAGACCTAGAAGTTTCAACACTTAAACTACGTGTTTTATTAACACTTACAGAGCTAATGAAATTTCAAGTCACTTTTACTGATATAGATATATATCTACATATATTTTGGCCACTTATTTTGATGACTTATTTGCATTAGCTTTTGTTATAAGCAATGTTAATAAAAAATCCTACATTACGCTTGTTTGGTGCAAAAATTACGAACTTTTTAAGAATCCGTTCGCCAAGCCATCGCGTTACACCCACACCCTGCGCCACGACCGCCTCGTGCCTCGTCCTCGGGCCTCGTCGGTCTATTATATTATGTTATATATATATATAGCTATTTGCCATATAAATATTACTTAAAATATTTTATCATTTTAATGTTCTATTCGTTAAAAATCTATTAATGCCAGTTTGAACTACAAATCTATTTAATACTATCATGTTCTAAGTAACAAGTTCTTAAGAAACAATATTTTAAATACGCCATTATTTCTTCGCTTCGCTTAAAATTTCCAATTATTTTCCTCAAATGGCAGGTGAATTTCTATAAAAATCTTCGTAACGGTGCAAACTCAATGATTCATGTTGAAATATCGTCCGTCAGATTAAGTTCACAAACTTTGACCCAGTTATTAAGTTACGTTGATTTATAAGACTTTTTTGTTCGATAGCGTTCTTGAGATTTTATTTTATTCATATTTAATTAAAATTACATCATATTAGTGTTACCATACCAAATATTTTATTTATAAACATGTTACTTTTTTTCGTAGCTCCACGCTATATCCTGTACACAGCAAGGTGGCGGAGGGAACTTGGGAACCTAATGTTAAGATACAGGGGATGAAAGTCTCCTAAAGATAAAAATCTATGACATTGATTCATTTTTGTGAGTATTCATTGACTCTCTCTGGAAAAACAGAACGTGGCGTTGGGATCCCCCATTAATCCACGTAATGTCTTGAATCATGGCGGAAAATAGAAAACATGCTATAAGCGACACAATGTGAAACTAAATAATACAAATTGAAAAGTTTGTGATACTAAAAATCTCATTTAAATAATT
The DNA here is from genome assembly GCA_018247715.1 of Heliconius burneyi. Taxonomy (NCBI): domain Eukaryota; kingdom Metazoa; phylum Arthropoda; class Insecta; order Lepidoptera; family Nymphalidae; genus Heliconius; species Heliconius burneyi. Next base: position 7,522 of record DWGR01002336.1, read on the forward strand.
TTCGTACTTGCAAAGTAAATAAGAGAAATAATTTTCTAGACAGTCGCGACGACGAAGTTCGTTCATCCAAGATGCTGTTTAAAACATTTACCGTGTGACTGTCGTAAAATATTATGTCTAAACTAAATTTTAATGTTAGTTGAAACCATTTAAAAAGTAAACAGAGATACGTTTACCTGGATATGGCAATTTATTTAAATCCCCTTTTTAGCAGAACTTGGCAACGAACGTGGAAATTCCATTAGATTATGTTTCGTTTATTTTCCTTGAAAATTTTTATTGCAATATGCTTAGATTTTTGTGTGTTAGGGATTTTAGTTATCTAAAAACAGAGATAGTCAGTGGCTGGCGTTCTTGAGTTATATCTCATATTACAAGTGGAGATCAGATTTTTTTTGTACTAAGTTAATTTGGTAGTAAAATAATATAATTTCTATTACGTATTAAAATAACATTAATATTAGAGATTGTCGTGGTGCAGGAGGACATGTGTGCGGGAATCCGTCGAAAAATAAGAAACGGAAGTGTGGAACAGTGTGTCCTAACACTAGGTTCCCAGGTTCCATTTACCTGTTTGGTTTGTTTTAGATATAACGTTAAGATAAAAAAAATGTACGAAAAGGCAATCCTGGTACACCTGAGCTCCCTTAGGAACTAGATACTTGTTTTACCTATTACATACTTGTTCATGCTCGCTTACCTTAAACGTGGCTCAACCGTGTCACTGTAACGGCGACAGGTTGTGGGTTCGATCTCCAGTTGAAAAAATGGAATATTTAATATATTTGTTTTTTTTGCCCTGACGTCAAGACATAGCTTGGCGTTGAGCTCCGTCACTCAAAACGCAATATCTCCAGAATTTGGCGGAAATGCAAGAACGTCTTAACACTAAAGTTCCTCTGCGTACCCAGCAATATGCGGTATACAATATGAAGATGAAAAAAAATACTAAGGTCTCTTTCTCACTCTTCTCCGTACAACACAAAAATCTTGAAGGTGAAATAAAAATATACGGATAAAAGGGAATTAATAATCTATGCCATATTTTAAAATACTATATCATTGTCTAAGTGCACAAGCAAGCGTCGTTAGATGTGCATCGTAAGTTATTCTCGGAGTAATCCTATTACACGTATTTAGTCCCGAGAGTGTACACTATTGAACTAAAACAACTTTTTCTCGTTTTTGTAATGGATATTATATAATTATAGAAGCCAGTCGTGGTGCAGAGGCACGAACTATGACTGTAGTCGCGATTAGTTGTGGGTTCGATCTCCACTCGAGGCAATGAAATATTTATTTAAATTTATATTTTCATTTCTTTACTCTGGTGTCGAGGCAAAGCGCGGCTTTGGGCTCTGCCACACAACATCCAAAGCCTCCAGAATTAGGCGACAAGTGAGTGTCTTAACACAAGGTTCCCTCCGTCTATCCTGCTATATGCGGGATACAGCGTGAAGATGATTTATTTTAATAGATACTTACATCAAGTTAGTGTAGAAGTATAATTGAGTTTTGTTAAAGGTAAAAAGAAAATAGAAAATTTGTGAACTTCGATCAATTATATAATGGTTGATAGAAGTTTGCGAATACTTTTTGCCGCTTATAAATTTATTGTAAGTTATATTTATGAACTGAACTCACTAATTAATAAAAATAATAAATGAAATTCAGGTAAAATGTTTTCTGCCCTAAAATAATTCCAACTAAAATTAACTTAACGTTAAAATTTCCAAAACGTATATTTTCCCCAGTAAATTCTAAAAAAACATACAAAAAAATCTATAGTAATTCCGTTAGAAGATAAGCGGCTTACGATTTCAAGCTTTCTGAAATTCTCACTGTCACTGAATAGCCCGTTATAATGGTTTAGGATAAAGACTTCACAATGCCTGAACCTCTTTCAGCTATTTATAGAAGTTGGTAGGAAGTAACCTCATTATATAACAATGGAGGAATTATTTAAGTAGATAAGTGCGTTTTCTGATCATTAATGGCTGTAATTAAAAAAAATCGGGGACAGTCGTGGCGCAGGGATATAAAAATGCGACTGTTAACACGCTAAGTTGTAGGTTCAACAAAATTTTAATTTATTCGGTCTGGTAAAGAGGCAAAGCGTGGCGTTAAGTTCTGCCACTCAACACGCCATGCCAGATGCTAGAATGACCAGAATTCAGTAAAAAGAACACTAGGTTCCCTTTGCCTACCCTGTTGTTTGTGGGATACAGTGTGAAGCTAAATACAAAAGCAAACGAAATAAATATGTGAAACGTATATTTCTTTCGTTTGCTTTTGTCTTCTTGGATTCATGCTCAGAATAGTACTCTAATTATATGTTAATTATTTTATTGTGACTAAAATATTTTCTCTTGATAACAGGGTAAGCGGAGGGAACAGGTAGTAGTAGACAGGTAGTGTTATGACACTCCGTTCCCCATTTTCCACACAGTTTCGGAATATTGTATTATGAGTAGCGGATCACAACGCCGCGGATTGTCTTCTTACTATAGCGAAGAAATTTTAAAAAACATTCCCCCGAGTGACATCTTGTACATCGTACCCGCAACCGTCACGTTTAGTGAAATGCTAAGCCAGCACGCAACAGCAGCCTTGAAATGGCTTTAATATAAATATTACCTAAATACATAAAGATATTTCAAACGATTTCGTCCTTACATTCAATCGTTAAAAGGTAAATCATCTGGAAAAAGTTTGGCGAAATTGAAACAAAATGGGAACAAAGTTTGATCAGGGCTTTAATTAAATATTGACAGCTTTGTACTTTCTTACAGACAAAATTTGACTTTGGTGTTAGATATTCATGAGGTTAAATATTTTTTTTTTTTGGATTTGTGAGAGTGAGATGATGACTAGATAGCTATAGATAAATATCTATCAATATCGTTTATTTGGCATAACAGTTACGTTTTTGCAATTTAAGATTCAAACAACTGAAGGTAAAGTATATTAGGCTAGTTTTTATATAATTAAATTTGCCAAGTACCCCCCCCCCCCCCCATAATTTATGGTCAATATAATAAAATCTGTGTCAATCTGTTTCATAAAAGGACCACTTTCTAAGGTAATTACAAATTAGCATAAAATTAAGTATAAATGGTCCGTGTCTGATTTAGCTGAATTAATATTCATAGCGGATAACTTCTTGAACAAATTCGCTGTTCGCGTTACTTTAGTCTTATCTAAGTTATTACTAGGAATATTTTAAATAATCTAGATTATAAGATTATCTTTTAAGTGATCTGTGTACTGTGTGTTCTATTCCCACTCAGGGGAAATAAATATTTGTAATTTTCATTCATTTGTTCTAGTAACAAGGCAAACGTAATATAACGTGGCATTGTTTTTTGCAAGTAAACACGCAATACCTTGAGTATTCAGCGGAAAGTAGAGGGCGGAGTGTCTTCACACTAGGTTTGGCACTAGAGGAAACTCTACTACACTGCTTTGTGCGGGATATATAGGAAAATCGGGATATCGACAAAAAAAAGGAAAAAATCTAAGTAGCTGCTCCCAGATCTACATTTAAATCATTTATAAATTACGCAACATTTTTCAAAAAGATTTTGACTTAGACCTCAAAAAACTTGAATTGTACATATATTAAATGAAACTATTTTAAACGAAATATACATACGTGATTAATCCGGTTAAAATAGTTTCATTTCATATGTGTAATAATGGTGAAAATCAAAGAACTTATTATTGAATTGTTTTTATGTATTTTGAATGTAATAATAATATTTCACATTTTTAACTATAACTCTTGATCATATCTAATTAACATTTTTATATGCGATAACATTTAAAATAAAATTATTTACCAAAAAATAAAAAAAACTAAACCGATTCAAATTAAGCCAAGCAAAACTCTATACAAAAATATTTCTTACATTTGCTCACTTTTAATAGAAGATAGCACGTTGCACGATAGCAACAGCGACATTCATGTCTAGACAAAATCGTGAATTGACAAGAAGCGCGGGGACTAAATGAGTTACGTATAATGTACTTTCTATATTATTAGCAGAATATATTATTAATATAAAACTATAGGTTGTATTAAATTATTCGCCAATAAATGTTGGCTAAGTGTTTTTTTTATAGGAAAAGCATGGTAAACGAGCGTACGGGTCACCTGATAGTAAGCGATCACCGCCGCCCACGACACTGCGTAACACCAGAGGAGCTTACTGGTGCGTTGCCAGCTTTTGGGGTGGTCGGGCGCCGGAGCCCGGCATTACCTAATGCGAAACGCAGTGACATAAAGCCACTACTTCACGCCGGTTTTAAATGCCCGGGGTGGTAATGATCCGGTCGAGTCTGCCCATGCGTGTCGCCATTGCTGGCGGCGTGACTCTCCTTTTCGTACTTTAGTCGCCTCTTACGACACACGGGACACACGGCTATTTTAAAGGTTTACAAAATATATTATAAAGGTTTTTTTACTATTGCTTCATATTTTATTCAGTTAAAGTAGGTGTAGACATAATGAACTAGCTTCCCTTTTTCACTTTCCACCCAAATACGAGACTCTGGTTATAGATTGGTGGGACTCAACGTTGTACCCATTAACATTATATTGAGATGGAAATCTAAGGACCTGGGAACCTAGTGTTCAGACGCTTCTGTTTTCCACTTTCCATTCTCCAACAATTGCGTTAACACTGCGCCCCAATCTCTTTACAAAATTAAAACATAATATGTAGAATAACACGTTAAAATTACAATCGTTAGTAAAATACGTGCGTAGCTGTCGTGTTTGGATCGAAACCGCCAATTTTAATATATTCTGAATTCATTTAATCATGCATGTAGTAATGCCTGATAATTAATTGGTTTGGGTAATTTAATACCCCACTTTGATTTATTGAAACCAATATGACTATAAAATTTGTTTTTCTTTTTTAAGAATTTTTCTTTAGCATTATAAAGACATCGTGAAGCGTCAATTGCAGAGTTGGCAGTCCTAAGCTAATGTTAAGACAGTCTGTTTTCGATTTTACATTGAATTTTCAAGACATTGTATATTGAGTGTGCGGTACTCAATGCTGTGTTTTGTCTAGCAAAGCGGAGAAATATAGAATAAATTAAATATAATCATTCCCCCGAGTCACGATCGAATCGACAATTGTCGCGTATACAGTCTCTAGACTACTACCTCCTATAATTTATTTTATATTTACTTACATTAATATACAATACTGTAAATCAGTAATGTCTTTTAATGCGTTTCAAGTTGCACCAGTCGTCCATACTGTCCCTACAAATTTGTCTAAGTCATTTCTGTAAGTCATATTAAGAACCAAAACCAAGTGTATAATATTGAGTTACTTTACTCTCCTACCGATTTTAAAGATTAATATTTATATGTAAAGGGAATGGTACATCTTAATGCTGTTATATTAAAGTAGGATATTTTTATGGTACGTTAAATTCACACTCAAGAAAATCAAAACTTGAACATTTTCTATTTTTATTTTAGAATATTTTATATTTGTATTTCTTTCTTTCTACAGTTCTACTACTCCAGAATTCCGCGGAAAGTGGGGAGTGGGTTGTCTTATACAGCGTAAAGCTAAATAAGAACATATAACTAACCGTTTATATACATACGCCTCCCCCTTGATAAAATTCGAAATTACAATCACCATGTACATACAGCTATATGATAACTGAGTCACCGGCGTTTAAAACAGAAATTAAAATGAACATTTTATAATATCTCGAGTAACATATTTGACGAGTTAACATTTTAAAGCGGAAGCTTCACCAACCGTCACATTTTAGCAAAGTTTAGTGCACGTGGACAATTTCATAATTACAATTTGAGGTTTCACATATTTTACGAATTATAACGAGTTTTCGTGGTTTTCCTTTATTTGTCAGGATTAGTAGAGGAGAACGAAATTTTGTTACAATCGCTAACTAACGAAGTTGGTATAAAATGATGGTTAAATAAAAATAAGTGTTTTACAATTGGCATAGTTAAGATAAACCTGACTTAATACTAATGATATTTTATCAGCCTTACACTGTATCTCGTAAGGTATTCAGAGAGAACCTATTGTTAAAACACTCCGTTCCCTATTTCCTCCAGAATTTTCAAGATATTGCATGTTGAGTGCCAGATCTCACCGCCGCGCTTTGCCATATCAGAGCGAAAAAGTTAAAATATTAATAAATAATAATTCATACGTCTAAGTGGACCGAATCGAACCAATAACCGTGTTCATTGTCATACATTTGTTCCAATGCACCACGACGGCCCCAAAGATATAAATGAGGCTTAAAAACGTTTGCATTATAGAGATCTATAAAGTTTCTTTATTTTATTT
>DWGR01002337.1:0-13875 GCA_018247715.1 Heliconius burneyi
GATCTAGAAATAAGTAATCCAAAAATAGAGCGTTAAGTTTGATCTCCTCTATGTTCTTTTTTGGTGTTGTTTTTTCCCTGATTCGAGACAACTACATTTGTATATCTTTTTCAACATCAGTATACTACAATTTGTATGCAAAAATATTTTAAGTCTATAAAACTTGCTCACGCATACTCGTATATTTTACTTATTGAGGCCGTCGTGGCGCAGCGGCGCAAGGGTGTGACTGTAACGCGATGTTTGTGAGTTTGATACCCACTCGAGAAATTGAAATATTTATTTACGTTTATATTTCTCTCTCTCCGAGGCAAAGCGCGGCGTTCTGCCACTCAATACGCAATCAACTCAACTCAACTCAACACTAGGTTCCCTCTGTTCACCCTGCTGTTTGCGGGATACAGCGTGAGGCTGATTTATTTAATTTATTTTGTAATCTAGTCCCTTAATATTGAGCACAATATTTATTTATTATTTTTATGTAATAAGAAAAAAAGTCAAACTCATCAATGAAATCATATTTTTAAAAACTAATATATATATATATATATATATATATATATATATATATATATATATATATAATTTGGATACTATCAGGTAATTGTAATGTTTGTAGCTGCTGGTCATTTGTCTCTCTGTTTACATAGATAACCTTGTACTTCCACAAGATGACCCTTATGTATATAAGACGTTAAGTTTCTAAAGGTTCATTACTTGATAACAGGCCTTTACAAGAATAAGTGAAAATGTTCCTAATAATTTTGTTTGCTGTCATAGCATCAGTTTCTGCTAATTGTTGTCCGAAGATCAAATCTGTAGATAATTTCCAGATAGCTAATGTGAGTGTTGCTTTGGTGTTTACTGGTGGTCAAAACTTTGATATCAATTCTAGTTTTATGTATATTTATATATAGCTGTAACATAGCAGGATAGACAGAGGGGAACCCAGTGTTAAGACACTCCTTTCCCCACTTTCTGTCGAATTCTGGAGCCATTACGTGTTGAGTGGCAAAACTCAACGCCGCGCTTTGCCTGGACACCAGAGCGAAGAAAATGGAAATATAAACGTAAATAAATATTTCACTTCTTCGATTGGGGATCGAACCCACAACCAGTTGATTTTGCAGCGCACGCAGTCACACCCTTGTGCCGCTGCGCCACGATAAAAAAAACTAAGCAATCAAATTCTGGTAAAATTATTAACTAATCAAAATAATTTTAGTTTGGAAATGGGATCTGGTTTGAAGTAGCCAGGTATTCCGGTGGCGCTCCCAACGGCGCTGGCTGTGGTCACGCTGAATACAAATTAGAAGGCGACGAAATCAAGATGAAGAACCACTTTGTTATCAATAACAAAGCAGATACAATCGATAGTGTAGCACACCTCGCACCTGATGCAGGTCAATCTGGGAAACTTATATTGAAAAATAAATATGGAGGTACGTTTTGGTTTTTTTTTTGTATTTATACATATATCTTTTGAATTTTGCTGACAACTTCAGGATATGAAGAAAGATCACTCTGCTACCCACTCTTGAATAAAGCTAGCTTTACCTTAGTCGATTGTTAAAAAGAAATAAATAACAAAAGTACTTTGATTTCATATAATAGAGAAATAAGACAATTGAAAACAGAACTTAACATAGCTTTTTAAGCACGTTTCTTGTCTCTTCGTTTAATTTGCTGAATAGGCTGTAAGCAGGCTTACACTGTAAGCCGACGATATATAGCTTTAGAAATTTTATCGTCATAATGAAGCCGTCGTAACTCAAGGGTAGAGTCTTTGACTATTAGCTCGACGGTTGGGGGTTCAAGTATCACTTTTAGGTATGGATTATTTTTATTTGTTCTCTCTGGTAACAAGACAAAAATGGTAACGGAGTGTCGCTAAGCATCTTCCACTTTCTTAAATCTGCCTTGGTTTATAACGGGATTCAGCGTGAATCTAAAATGAAATTCTTCTCATCATCATCACCATCAATCATGTATTCTAGCATCTTTTATTTACACTTTATATTAAACTTAGTAGTACTTTTACTACCTAATGCAGTTTTCTTTAACGAAAAGATAATCATTGTATAATCTATCAATTCCCCGAAACACAATCGGACAGTCGGATACAAAACAAATATAACCAAGCATTTGCTTAAAGAAGTCATAAAAGAATAATTCTTTGACTTACCTTTCTTGGTATTTAGGAATATAATACAATTTTTATAATATATTTTTTATCCTACAGAACATGTTTTTGAGATCGTCGATATTGATTACAAAAACTACTTCATTGCATACTTCTGTAATTTCAATGAGAAATCCCACAGTCACGTTGGTAAGTAATCAAATATCATTTTCCAAAAATTATACTTCTCCTATACCCATTTTGAACAAATTTAAAGCGTTATTCCACACTTAGGAAAGAAAAATACTTATTAAGAAAACGTATAACAATTTGAACGTAGCGAGACTCGAACACGTGTCTTCTGGAAAACGAGCAGGCGCTCTGACCACTGAGCCATACGTTCTTAACATATGGCTCAGTGGTCAGAGCGGCGCGGGTTCAAGTCCCGCTACGTTTCAATATTTTTACGTTTTCTAAATAAGTATATTTCTCCATGACGTAATGTGAGCCGCTTAATGTCTGGCTTGTGAATGTTTATCATCAATACATTTGTTTCCAACAAAAACATAATTTTTAATTCCTAAGCTTAGTTAGCAACGACTCTTCAGTTTTATAATATTAGTATAGAAATTATAGATTAGTAATTTATTTTAACAGATTACGCATGGATCTTCTCAAGGTCCAAAGTTATTTCCGAAGATGTTAAAGCTGCTATGGACAAGTTCGTGAAGGAGTCTGATGTGTTGCAGAGTGATAGATTCAATTGGCTTAGTTTCGGCGATGATATTTGCAGAGTTGACGCTTGAATTGTATCAGATTTGAAGAATATTTGAAAGTAAAAATAACAAAATACATTTGCTACTATAAAAAATATTTTCTTGTATAAAAATTAAATTTTCAATTTCCACAATATTCTCTATTTGAATTGTTCCTTAAAATTTAGTTCTTTATAATTAAATTTCATATTTATTTATTATTGAATCCGTGAAAGAAACTTTTAAAAAGTTATGAAATAAGATAAAATTGATATTATGAATTTTATTTTTACACAAAGCATGCCGTTGAGTAACGCCACACAATTTATTTTTAGGAACCTGGGAACATAATGTTAAGACACTCTGTTTTACCAAATTCTAGAGGCATTGCGTAGAGGCGGAACTCAACGCTTTGCCTTGTTACCAGAGCGAGGAAAAGAAAATATTAAATATTTTTCACACCTGAGTGGAAATCGAACCCACAACCGTCGCGTACAATCACGCTTGTGCCCCAGCGCTACCACTGACGGCTTCAAAACATTCTCGATTCATCGAAATTATATACATATCACTTAGTGCAACAATTACGTATATAAACTATTTGAAACAGGAATTTGAAATCAAATTCCTATGTTTCAAATAGTTTATATACGTAAGCATTCATACATATAATATTTATTTCTTTCTATATACTTATCTATCTATCTATCTATATATATAAATTAATAAAATATTTTTTTATACACTAATGCAATAATAATGTTCTATATTAATGAAAAATGAATGATATATTTCTAATATACATTTATTATAAAAAAAACTTATCTTTAAACATAATATCGTTATACGTTCACGTTGAAATCAACGTGGAGCGCTATCTCATGATAACAATTTTATAATCATAAGTGTTTTGTAGTTAAAGTAAGAAAGAATCAAAATTCAAGACAGAGTTTATTTGAAAAATGTCTTATTTAGTTATTAATATTTATCCAAACTTCTTTCTCTTTTCCTTTCTTTTTCAGTTTTTTCATTGAATGGCTAATCATTTCTCACATCGAAGGGAGAGGGAGTAGGTTAAGATGTCGGAAAATTCAGAGGAAAATAGAGAAAGAAGTGTTTTAACACTGGGTTCCCTAAGCTGATAGCTAATTTATATACGTACATTTAGCATTTTAATTTTGGTAAATGTCAATTCACGGGTGATATAAAAAGAGAAAGAAAGCATATTTTCAGTTGCATCTCATTATACTTTGAAAATATTATGTATGTTAAGAATAATATTAATATATTTATTAAAGCTAATCAAGAAATATAATGTAAGCCATTGCATGGAATCCGTAATTCTTTTATGGGACAATAGAGATTCTCCTTTTAAGAAGAGAATTTTATATATCAAGTTTTTAAAATCTTGTGAAAAGACGTCTGTGTGTAAAACGTTTTGTCTAGAACAAAAGTTTTGTCTATACCAAATTAATGATTTTATAAATGTTAACATGCCCAGCAAGTAAAATGCTAGCTATAGTCTGTTTCAAAGGTATCATTGTCACAAATAATTAGATAGAAATATTTCTACAAAATTGATTATAAAAGCAGTCCTGCTAAGTTCCTTGCACCGGTTCTTCTCAGGTGTGAGGCAATAACTCTTGTGAACTGGTGGCAAATTATTTGAAGTTAAAAAATTTAGGCATGTAATAATAATATTAATAAAATTGGACTCACGTTTAGTGGTATAATAATTGCGAGCACAGTCGCAAGTTAAAGCTACTATATAAAAACCGACCTAGTGCTAGTCGGTTATCGCGCACAAAGGTATCTGTATCTGTGTGTATCGATATGAGTTACAAAAAAATCACATTTGTTGGATGGCTCCCATTAGGTAGACTTATTTTATTCAAATATTTAATATAAGTTGTTATATTTGTCTGATTATAACGGTTCATGACATATAGCCTAATGATAGACGGATATCTTCTTATCTGGATCTTAATCAAATCAGCCTCTCCGGGTCCTCTGCTGGACATAGGTCTCTCCTAGGGTGCGCCAAAGCGCCCAATCCTCAGTCTTCCGCATCCAGTCGATGCCAGCAACTTTCTTCAGGTCGTCTGCCCATCGAGGCGGAGGGCACCCTACGCTACGCTTGCCAATCCGCGGTCTCCACTCAAGGACTCGTCTGCTCCAACGGCCATGGGTCCTTCGACAGATGTGTCCAGCTCATTGGCATTTCAACGTGCTAATTCTGCGAGTGGAGTCTTAATATAGAATCCTATCTTACCCTTTGAGTACGAAACACAAAACACGATTCATTAAAGGCCAGTGCAGTTTTCCCATGCTTATTTAACATAGAACCATTATAGCTTACATAGCAAAATCCATGCGAGGCGTTCTAAAAATTAAATTTTGAGGGACAGTGTAGTTAATAAAACCAAAATTGCTGTCTGAATATATTATAATATATATTATCTATTAGATTTCATTACATTTGAATGTTCGGAGTGAGATCGTTACTGTTTTCTACATCGTATTCTTCTTAAGGTATTACTTTGTAAGCTTCTTCAGTAAATTCCGGCCAAATGAATCTCTTACGGTCCAAAATTTGGGATTCACTAATAAACTTGTCAACAGCGGCCTTGGCATCAGCAGAGAGGACTTTTGTTCTAGACAAAACCCAAGCAAAGTCTGGAAAGAACCAAGTATATATTTAGTAAAATTATTTTAAAATGTCTATACGAGTTGAATATTGCGCTAATCTCTGCTAATTTTATAAAACTAGAGTTTGTTTAGTTGGACATAATAATTTTAGAAACTATTGGTTAAAAATAAAATTTCTTTTTGTTTCGGGTATCCCATTTATTAGAGAGGATATAGGCTATATTACACTGCATAAATCGTTTCCATAGACTATACAGTCAGTCCCCCAGTCTCACTTAAACGTGCCAAATGTCATGTATGTACATTCTACTCTTACTAAAGTGATGGCTCTACCAAGTACAACTTACAAGCTTTGGGGTCGTTTGAGAGGCGAGCCAGAAAATTAATCAAAGATTATAAAAGAACCATATTTCCATAAAAGGACGTGTGATTACTTTCTTTTTGTCTATTCAATAAAATTTTTGAAAAATCATAATCATGAAACAACAAACAATATTTTTTAAATATTATACAAAGCCAGATATACGAGTATAGCTTTGTATCTGATCTGATTATAATATGCGTATATACAAATGTACTTCTAAATATAAGGATTATCAAAACAATCATTATTCATGTTATGTTTAAACATTCATATCTGTAGGTGCTGGGTTCAAATTCCTTTTCAAAATAGGTACATTAGGTTCACCGCCTTGTAATGTGTAAAAGGAAAGAACAATGAGTGATTAAAGCTGTAACTGTCTAGCTTCATCACAACAAAACTGTTTATATGTAAAGAAAATGAAATATAATATCAGATTCATTCTCTATCCCGCATACAGCAGGATAGACCAATTCGCCGTCAATTATTGAGACATTACGCTTTAGATAGCGGAACTTAACGGTGCCATTTATCTACCAGTGCGGAGTAATCAAAATAATTTGAACTATATAAATATTAATTTTAAAAATATCATACCCTGATGGCTTTGAGAATCTTTGTCACATTTGCAGTAGTAGCCGACGCAGTAGTTATCGTACTCGATTGCTAAGATGTTGAGAATGCTATCAGACATTGAGCGTCCAGCTGGAAAACACTTTGTGATAGATAGTGCACTTTTAATATTTATTTAAAATAAAATATAAATGTTAGAATTGAATTGAATGTTAGAATAGAATTTTAACGATTTCTAAAGTCGTGGGCTCAAATTTAGCTATTTGAAACTTTAACTTTATTCTTTATGTGTTTGTAAAAAACATATTTCTATCGTGAATATGGAAGAACACTTTATTTTTTTCAAACATATGTACATTCTACATTTTCCTTAAAATTAATCTTTAATGAAAATTTGATTTAATTTTATTGGTTTCAGTAAAGTCGAGTGTCAATCGAGTATTTTTTTAAGTCGGGCATCTTCGCACTGATCACTGTCCCTATACGGTGAAGGAATTCCAAACAATTGCACAAAATTTTCCACTGATCCCGAACTTAGGGTCAGGGTCGCCATGTAAAGTAGGCATATCAATAAATGAAATATTGAACTCTGACCTGTAAATGCGTATCTTATAATAAAAACACCGAATACTAGAGACGAGCAATGTAAACGTGTACACACTAATGGGACCATACTGTAGTAGATCTTTGTTCCTTCTTTTGCTTCATCCTCTATCTTGCAACACATGCAATGGGTTAGGCAAAGCAAACATCCTTATTTATGGGACATTATGTGTTGATTAGCGAAATTCAATGACGCGTTTAGTCTTACTTCTAGAACGAGGAATTAAAAAAAATCATAGCCCCTCATTAAGCCCACAGCCGTTACGTGTACATGCAGTATATTTATTAATTATTACAATTTTTTTAATATATTTATGAAATTATTTTCAATTTGAAACTTAACTTAATTGTGAAACACGTGTTCAATTAAATATTTTTATGAGTATTTAAAAGTTTATAAAAATCGGTACTGATTTAAAGAATATTCCATACTAACTTTCAATCCCTATTTCATCCCTTTAGGGTTAAAATTTTTTAAAATACCTTCTAAGCGGGTTACAAAAATAAACAAGAATAAATATCCAAATTTCACGCACAGCGGTTACGGCTGTGCGTGCGTCGTACCTCAGTCACTGAGAACATCTTCATTTATACATATATGTATATAGATGATATGGTGATAAAATAACTATACTAACTAATTATACAATGTACTAACTAACTAACTTATATATTTACAGCATTTTAGAGCATTACTCACGTCCATACGGATACTGGAAGAGAATTTTGCCCGATTTTCCAGCACTTGGGGCTGGTCTTGCTGTCCCTTCAATAGTGTACGCCTTGTTGTTACGAACATAATAGTTTTTCACTTTTATTTCATCTCCGACCAGCGTGTATTCAGCGTGGCCACACACACTTCCTTCTTCAGCAGGGTGGTTGTATCTCGCGACTTCGTACCATATGCCTTGTCCAAACTATAATTATAAAATTGAATATACAGGCTGGAAGCGTCAGTGCTCCTTTTTCGGGAACAACATATAGGGTAAAATATTTCAAACCCATATTTAAGTAAATTTATCAATATCGTCAACAGTTAAGACGTGTGATTTTTTTTCATTTCACGATGTTTATCCATACCTGTATTGCGTGTGACGCAGTTACGTTTAGATACCAATAACATCAACGCATACTGCTACAAAAATTCTACCAAACAAATTTGAACTTGTCGCCTATTTCGATATCATCAGAATGTCAGAGAGGTGACTTGAAACTTGTAAGAATAGACTAGTGTTGAAAAAATAGCGTAAAATATTTACGAACATACATAAAATGTCTTCTGTCTGTCTTAATTCTATTTAAAATGTCTAAATTATTTAATATATCACTTACGGAAAAGCTGACAGCCTTTTTCGGAAACTGATTATTGATACAATTAATATAATTAATAACTGTTAGATTACTTTGCATCATTAAAAAAATAAATAATAGTATATTAACCAAAGTCCATACAATATACTCTACTTACAGATTTAAAATCAAAATTATTAACAGTTTTGATATATGGACAGCAATTGGCTGAGACTGATGCGACGACGCCTATTGGCGCTATCAAAGACATAGTGTACCAGTGACTTGTACAGAATACTTTTACAGATCTTTAAAGGAATTGCATAATTTTGAAAAATCTTCACTTTATATATGCATCCCAGTTGCAGGTCATGAATATTAAAATGTTGGGTTATCGAAATTATGGCTCCTTGTTATCTTGCACAAAATTAGTCTTATCAAGTCGTTTACGATGTTCACTTACCGGTCGTTCAATGAAACGATTTCTAGATCGTATATTTTAAAGTAGATAGCATTTGTTTGCGCATCTTAGCGAGCAATTAAATATAAAACTGGTCAGCAACGCATCAGACTCGCCCACCGAGAGTTCCGTATCAATAAAATATTGCTTATAACTATAAAACTCTCTAGCTGCCTAACTCTTTAAGATTTATATTTTTTGTAGAAATCCTAATCGGGTATTAGCGATCAGCTTGAGGTGTCGCATTACCTGTAATCAATCAAACGTCAATACGTCAATCTGTTCGGCATCGAAAATTTCCTCTTGAAGACATAACTTCTCTGTCCTCAGCTGTAGGTACTACATTCTACTTACTCCTCTTGATTATGATTTGCTGGAACTATTACTCCTTTGTCTGCAAGCTTAGATTTATTAGTATAATTAAAGCTTCTTTAATTAATGTTATAAGCTAATATATAGTCATTTTTTATAAGTCTTCATATCGTTAATATGGACTTTAAATAACGGGATACTTATAATTTCTATGTTCATACATTTATAGAAATTATATTTTTCCACAATAGCTGGTCTCTTTACCAACAAATAATGAATTACCGTACATCGTTCAAATAGTGCTTCAGTTTTATTATTATATTTATTAATTACTTCTAAAAATGTTAAACTAAGTTCTCACTTCTTGCAAAATTCCATAATTCTAGGTCAACAGAACACAAACCTGGATAATTTCTGCTTGATACTTCAACGTGTTCTTAAGAAAACATGTCTTGATACACGAAAAAATGATAAGGGTTTCGTCTCTATCTTTTGAAGACGTACCCCTAAAAGTGACAAAAATAAGAGGATAAACACTAAACTTAATTGACATTAAAAATAATCAAATCATCAACAAGTTTTTTGTGCATTTTATAGACTTTATATAGCTGATAAGAACTTATTTTCTTATTTAGCTTCACAATGTATCCCGTATGTAGCAGTGTAGGCAGATTTTTTTTTATGGAAAAAGGTATGGCAAACGAGCGTACGGGTGATGGTAAGTGATCACCGCCGCCCGCGACACCGCGTAACACCAGAGGAGCTGGTGCGTTGCCAGCTTTTAAAGTGGTTGTGCGCTGGAGCCCGGCATTACCTAATGCGAAACGCAGTGGCATAAATCCACTACTTCACGTCGGTTTTAAATGCTGGGGGTAGTAATGATCGGGTCAAGTCTGCCCATGCGTGTTGACGTTGCTGGCGACATCCATACATTTATCCTCTAAATATTTTGAACAGTGTAATAAGCTTTACTTGTTAGTATTTTTTTGTTCTTGTGTATTAGATGTCTACGTTCATGCAGATACTACATACACTAAAATTCCAAAATAAAAAAAATATCAGCTTCACGCTGTATCCCCCATACAGCAGGTTTGACAGAGGGAACCTAGTGTTAAGACACTCCGTTCCCCACTTCCTGCCGAATTCTGGAGGCATTGTGTGTTCCCTTGCCTCGACACCAGAGCGAAGAAATGGAAATATAAACGTAAATAAATATTTTCCTTCCTCGAGTGGGGATCGAACCCACAACTAAAATACTAGGACGTGCTTATGAGATCCGAATAGATTATATTAAAATGCTATTTATGTGTATTAATTTATTTATTTTACTACTTAAATCTAAGGGTACATACTATTACCTATATTAGCAAGGTCCGGCCATTAAGCTGAGGACTTCTCCAAGACTTTTAATTAGAATCTTTAACTATGACGAGATAACACCTTAACTTGTAAATTAAATTCTACTACTCTTTTACATCTTAGGTGGACTTTTAACGATTACTATATATAGTTCGAAAAATATTTAATATATTTGAAACTTACATTTAATATAGAAAATATTGAAAACTTTTTAGATTCTTATACGAAATCAATATTATATTACGCTTAAGTTACAATTTTTTCTGTATTATTTCATTTAATAATCTTATTTTAATATGTCACAAGCGCCTTGTCTTATCGGGATAAAAATTTAAATGTTTTTATAGAAAATTAAGTCAAAATTACATTGTAAATAAATTTTAAAACTTTTAACTTTCCAAAGTAAAAATAAAATCGTTAGTTTTCATTATTTTTTATAAATTAAAACATTAATAACTTTTTATAAATCTAGATAATTACCTCTAGATATAAGCCTAGATTAAGTAACAGATAAAAATAAAAAACTAATTAGCTGATAATTGTGAAAAAATAGTTTAAAAAAAAACAAAAAAAGAGGTAGAAATAAAATATCATTAATAAAAAGTTATATTTTACATCTACTTCTTTTATTAAAACAAAACGAAAGAGAGGTCAGGTTAAGATTAAAAGAAATATGCATGTTTTATAAATTTATTTATTTTTAGGTTATATTGCCGATTACACTAATGTACTGAAAATAATTATTAATCCACAATTCCATAATGTTTAAACCGCTTCAATTTTATCACAATTTTTATATCTACTTCAAGCTTCAACTTTACAAGCCTCGTCGCTGAACTGAGGCCACTGGAACTGCTCGCCTTTTAATACTTTGCATTCCTTTAAATATTTGTCAACGGCTGCCTTCGATTCGGGGGAGAGATTTTTAGATCTAGCAAGGATCCAAGCGAATTCTGCAAGAAAAATTTTAATTATTTACATATATTTATTTTCTATTTATCTATATTTTATCCAAAAATTACAAGAACTATTTGATTCTACACACATTAAGCAATTCCTTTATACCTTATTTAAAACACTTACAAATTGTAATTTTAATAATTACTAATACATGTTTTACTATTCTCTGATAATAAATTTCAGAAAATGTAATATTAGTTAGTAGTGAGAGTTGAGTCACTGTTTATAAATACCTTGTTGTTTTTGTGAAGTTTCATCATATTTGCAATAGTATGCGATAAGATATTTGTCATAGTCGATCGCTAATATATTCAATATACTATCACTCAACGCGTCTCCTGCTGAAATAAAATATTTTAGTTTTAATTCAAGATGAAAGAGTGCAATTATTATTTAACTAGTTATTTTCTAACTAATTATTTAGGACTAAATGTAATTCTTTTCAGTTTACAGGGACTCTTGAGAAAAACGTGTGACGAAACTGATGTTTATATATTAAAAAATCACTTAACGCTGTATCCCGCACCCAACGGCGTAGGCAGAGGCAACCTAGTGTTAAGACACTCCGTCTCCCACTTACTGCCGAATACTGGAGGCATTGCGTGTTGAGTGGCATAACTCAACGCCGCGCTTCACTTTTTTTTGCGACACCAGAGCAAAGAAATGGAAATATAAACGTAAATAAATATTTCAGTTCCTCGAGTGGGCATAGAACCCATAACCGTAGCGTTAAATAATTGTTCTAAATGCAATACTATGACTGTGCGTTAAGAAAATGATAAATATTATTCAAAATAAATTAGAATTCTTCCATGCTACTAGTAAGACTAATAATGGTACCAAAAATATAATAATTTCAATAGATTACCTCCATGATGTATGCTGTGGGTCACTTTTCCTGCCTTCCCAGCGTCAGGGGCGAGCTTTGCAATGCCGTCAACGTATACACCTTTCTTATTGATAACGTGAAAATTTTTTACTTTGATCTCATCTCCTTCTAACTTGTATTCTGCGGAACCACATTCACCAATGTCTAATCCAGCATTAGGGTACCGTGCTACTTCATACCAAATGCCTTGACCATACTGAAAAAAAAGGTATTTCGATGTTTGATTTCGATGATGCTATAAGTTTCTCTGTAGAAAATATTGTATGGCTTTTTGTTGAAGTAAAATTTTAGTTTCTTCACGTATCGCTTAGGATTCTGAGAATACTTGTATGCTTAGTAGTAAAACATAATGTAAAGTTTTACAAATCGAGATAGGAGAACATAATATTTTTTCCCTCAAGATATTTGGGTTTTAACTGTTTTATGACTTGAATTCCAATTAATATTTATAAAAAAAATAGCTTCACGCTGTATCCCGCATATAGAAAGGTAGGCAGACAGAACCTAGTGTTAAGACACTCCGCACTTTATGCCCAACGCTGCGCTTTGCCTCGACACCAGAGCGAAGAAATGGAAATAAACGTAAATAAATATTTCACTTTCTCAAGTGGAGATCGATCCCACAACCGTCGCGTTACAGTGACACCCTAATGCCGCTGCGCCATGACGGCAATTGATATACAAGAACAAATCTTTAGACACTGAAGCCAATGGGGGTCCGTTTTTTCACAATCTCGTTTTAATATAAAGGACATGAATTTAAATAAAATATAAATGACATTTGGTGCAACTTACAGATGTAAAATTAAAATTTTCAACAGGCTGCACTTCTGGACAAGAATTGGCAGCGACCGACACGACGAAAAGTAAAAAAGCAAAGCGATACATTGTGGTCGTACGTTGATCTTACTCTTAAGCGATCCTTTATCCCACTAGTTCGATTGTGTTCAGAGTTCTCCTTTTATACTGTCCCGGTCCCAATTTGTCTAATGCAAGGTCAAGTTCTCGCTAATTCGTTTGTATATGTACAGCGGGTACAGACATCTATATAATATCTATATATAGGATGTTAAAGTACATATCCATTTCACTCCCATGTAAGTTTGGCGATTTTCAGTGGCGGTAAAAAGTCGCATAAGTTATTTATTGTTTTTTTCAGCTTCACGCTGTGTCCCGCGTGTGGCCGAGAAGACAAAGGAAGCCTAGTGTCAAGACACTACGCTTCCCACTTTTCGCTGAATTTTGGAAGCATATGATTGTGTGGCGAAAATCAACGCCGCGCTTGATCTCGACACCAGTTTACAATCACACGCTTGTGTCCCTGCGCCAAGACTGGTCTTACAATGTTTTTTTTAAAATTCACGTTGTCACATATCCTAGTGAAAGATACTCCATTCTCAATTTTCCGATCAATTGAGTAGCGAAAATAAGCGCCGCGCTTTGCCTCGAAACCAGAGCGAAGAAATAAAAATATATGGAAAAATTATTAATATTCATTAATATGAAACATTATATAAAGCTATATGGAAAACTTTATTTCAA